>JBAHVQ010222193.1:7742-34678 GCA_036872915.1 Nanipora kamurai
CCTAAATCTTCTTCATGTGCGAGCTTGGGGTATATCAGACGACATATTAGACGACCAGCGAACGTTCGTCAAGCTTGCTCGGAAACGTGCTGGGCTTGTGAGGCTCAGAATGTGAACTAACTCAGAGAAAACTGTTTTTAATGGCACGTAAAAATAGATTTTGGTTAAGTAACCAAAACCACATGCTAAAACAGCTGTTTTAGTTTAAAAAACTAACAATAGTTTAAAAACTAACAATATTTCCATGATTTAGGAGACTGCCCACAGTACTTGGCTTTCCGTCAGCGATCATGTTTTTTCATGATCATATAAAAGTTATTTTTATAGTAGTTTTTTTCGGTTCAATTAGTTGTAAACAGTACATTGCCGAAGGGTTTACTCGCCCATTTCCCCGGTGACCTTCCTAAAATTTTTATCGTATGTTTTAAGCATGAAAATCTTTCTATTTTACAATTTTAAAGAGAAACTGTGGTGTGGAAATTTTGGTATAAAATTTCGGAATTCGGAAAAAGCTTACACTACAGAGTTTTCATTAAACTATTTTAATAGGTGCAGATGGTCCTATTAAATTGATATACGAAATAAAAAAGTTGGTTTACTTGCTTCAATTGGGAGTAATAGGGTTTTTCATGCATATTATCAGCACATTCGAAGCTGTCGTCACATTGCTAAGCTATTTAGTCATTATGCTCATGCTTCTTAATGCAGCATTTTTTTCATTGATATTTGCGACGTAACCCTTTAACGCCTGAAATTGTTTTCTTTTGTTCTCGCTTTGTTTTTGCTTTGTTCTCATTTGTCCGTTTGCTCTTGGAGTCCAATATATCGTACACTTGGCATTAAAAGGTTAACCAAACTTTTATGCAGGCGAAGGGACTTTGCTCGAAACGACAGTTTTTCTAGATCTAAGTTCCGGCGATTTCAAATCCCTTTTTGGATTTCTGCAAACTGTAGAGATCCTTCTCAAAAATTGAAACGCTTCCCTAACAGGTAGAATCTGTTTAACTTACTTTTAGAGACGTTTGTTAATAATTTGTTGATAAAATTCGGGCAAAACAAGCAACGTTTCCTGTTGCGTGCCATTAATACTGTTTTTCCTGAGTTTGTTTACATTTCTAGTCTCAGAAGCCTCGTTTCGTTGCTAATCCGCCATCTTAGTGAATACGGTCTATATGAGGTCGGTTAGTAGGATCGTTGATGGGTAGGTATGTACTGTAGGAGGTATGCAGGTAGATGTTAAGTAGGTATACTGATAAATACGGAGGAAAGTAGATTCCTATTTTAGTTGGTTGATAAGGTAAGTTGGTCGGTAGGCAGGTAAAAAGGAAGGTATGTAAGTAGTTAAATTTGTAGGCAAGTAAACGAAGGTCTGACTTACCAACTCATAAAAAAACTAAACCTTTTTCTAATTTCCATCTTGACTAAGACAGTGAAGATAATTTGTTTTGGATAGACCAGGCTCGTAGAAAAGGAAATCGTACAAATCTCTGGGGTGAAGATTAGTACAACCAGTAAAGACCTAAAGAATCATTAAAATGTTTAAAATTGTAATTTCTTGAAAAATTAGTTGACCTGTTTAATTTGAGGACAACGCGTGTTTCAGTTGTAATCGCATAAGTAAAGGAATTTGACGGGTGAATAGCAGTAGACATGGTCAGTGGCGTAGGAACTAGTTGAATGTTGGCATGGTAGGAGTGTCAGGTTGCGTATTTATATGGGGCTAAGTTATGCTCCCAGAAAAACATTAAATTTTTAAATTATTAGAATGTTGCTGGTACCTTTTGTACACTTAGATCTAAGTCGTTAGTTCACGACTGACAAGTCTCCTTTTCATTAAAATAATGTAATTTTCTACAAACGGATAAAGGACAAATAGAAATTATGTTACTAAAAACACATATTTTCAATTGACTTGATAAATTTTAATGCGGTTTGTTAGATTCTGCGGAAGCTTCCACTATTTCCATTTTGCGTTTGCTTTACTTCGCACAGACTTGAAGTAAAGTACCTACTTTAGCAACGCTTAGCCCGTTTTGGGGGTTCAACCCTAAACTTAAATACATGGAGGGGCTGAAGCCTCCGTAACCAACCTTGCTACCCCATGGACATAGCCGAGGTAATCGTTGTGCTCCATTTGTGGTCTTCATCTTCCTCGTAATTCTTCACTTCTACATAATATGCTTGGAATGCCATATATCTGCAGACATACTGCATTTGTTGTACATAGATATCTACTTGTTTAATCGTGACTCTTTCAAATTGTTAGGAACGGCAACTCACAAGGATAAGGAGGATTTCATGTCTGAACTAAACTTAATGAGAAAATTGGATCCTCATCCATACGTTGTGCAGTTTCTCGGTTGTTCCACGGAGTCAGGTAATATTGGTTTAATTGAAATATTAGTAGAAGTCCGGCTCAATAACCTTTTTTATCTGGTTGTTATTCAGAACCCTTAATGGTGATTTTGGAATACCTTTCTGGTGGAGACCTTTTAGGATTTCTAAGAAAATCCCGTGGGCACGATGATTCATATAACACCGGAGAATTCGTGCCACAATCGAACCTCAGCGAGAAAGAACTCTTATCGTTTGCCTGGATGGTTGCCGAGGGTATGACTTTCTTATCTTCGCATGAGGTAAATGATGATGGTCCCAAAAAGAATCTATTTGTTTCTTTTTTTGTCAATCGGTCTAGCAATCCTGTACGATCTTCGTTATTTCTGTCAGTTGGTTTCTCCGTTCATCTGTTGGTTGGTCTATCTGTTTCTCACAATTTATACCGAAGGGTACGGATGGTACTGAAATTCCTATCGTCCCACAAGATAAATCGCTTTTTGATACACAAACAAGTCAATTTTTTAAAGGCGTTTGACATATTTTGTTGTTCAAACTGTGATAAGCCAAGAACTCAGAAAAACGCTGAACTCTAGACGAGACTAAACCTTCTGAATTCTAGTCAGATGCTCTAACCATTGGACCCTAGAACTCAGATTACATAGGAAGGCTACCTCCGTATATAAGAAAATAGAAAACGTTCGGCGGCAATGACTTGCTGGACTACAATTCGTTAGATGTGTCTGCCAATCTCGGTAAGTCTTGCTCTTCTATCTGGGTAACCTTGCACTACCGTCTAGGTTCTTGTAGCTCAATGATTAGAGCGTCAGGCACGCATTCAGAACAGTTTCATAACCCTTTTGGTTTTCTACAAGTCGTTCATAACTGCCTGCGCAACACTCTACTTTGATATCAGTAATACAATTCAGAGGGTTCGGGTTCGAGTCTCGCCTGGAGCTCTGAACAGCACAGTTTGAACTGCAAGATAGGTTGGAAGTTTAACAGTGTCTAACTGCAATTTTCGAGGTCAAATAAACAAAGTCTCTTTTTTGTATTCTAATCTGTCTATCACTCATCAATCCATGCAACCTCTTCATCTATTCGTCTATTCCTCCGTCGTTCCTCAGCTTCACTGTACGTCCGTTTGTCTTTCTGCCTCTTTCACAATCCGTAAATCTTGACTGTTCACCTCCTTGTCGCACAAAAAGTAAAAAGGTTGGTAGACTGCCGAATTTATGATAAACAATTTTAACATTTCGAGCTATGGCCCTTCGTCAGAGAATGAAACGAGTTCAGAACTCGTTTCGCTCTCTGACACAGAACCATAGCTCGAAACGTTCGAATTTTTTATCATAAGTTCGGCAGTCTACCAATTCTTTAACTTTAAGTTTTTGAGCTGTTTTATATTGCCTACGCAACATCCCATTTTTATATCACCTCCTTGTCGGTCCATTTGTCTGTCTGTCCTTCTGTCCGCAGTTCGTTCTTTTGTACGCAGGTGCGCCCGTCCGCTGGCCAAACAATCAACCGACCAACCGGTTGACTGAACATCGTTAAAATTGATTTCTTTTTGTTAGAAATAACGGTTTTCCTTTCAATTCATTCTCCCTCCTAGATTGTCCATCGTGATTTGGCCGCTAGAAATGTTCTCGTCAATGAAAATAACGTCTGTAAGTTATCCGACTTTGGCTTAGCAAGGGAAGGAACATATGATCGAAAGTCCCAGGTTAGTTTCTACAGAGATTATTTTGAAGGTAACGGAAGGCTATCTTTTTTCCTGGAAAGAAAACTTGAACATTAACCTTATCAAGTCCCAACCGGGGAGCACATTGTAGGCGGCAAAAAGTTTAGGTAGAGGTCTCGAGATGACTTTGCAAGGTTGCGATGAGAGCGTGCAGATGTATCCCATTGGAGAAACGTCACTTGGTGCATGCTGGCAAATGTATGGGAACCACTAAATGATCAACAGGCTTATCTGTTTCATCTGGCCAAAGCTCTGACTACGAATCCTATATCTTGAGCAAAAATCAGATAATTCAGTCATGTTTAAAGTGAAATATGAGCAGTGTCTGTTTTCCATACTACATGTCCTGAGCATAAACTCTTCTTTTCTGGGATTAAAACAAATCTGAAAGCACCAGAGTTCACGTTTTGGCACAAGAACGTGACGGACATGACGTACTTTCTGTTAATTATTCTAAAACTCATCAACAATTCGTGAGGAAAATTCAAAGGAAATTAAGGTTTAATCAATTTCTGTATGTCCCGATACAGAACTGATTAAATAAACATCAGTTCTGTATCACATTTACAGATACCACTACCTGTATCTACAAGTTTGCATCGGCTTTCCCACACTCAAATTGAAATTTTACGGTAATACATAACTTGTTTTAACTTTTCTTTTTACTTAACATTAACGTGCAATGTAGTAATACGGGACGTTTTAGAAGTCATTTACAAAATTCGTGTCCGTTATGTATCGGGACACAGTTACTCGGCTTTGCCTCGTGACTGTATACCCCGATACAGAACGGCCACTCATTTTGTAAATAGTACTTACAGTAAGTGTAGCCAATCTTAAATGTTATAAATTCACGTTAACGAGCGAGGATTTGTTGTAAATCTAGGTCTAGTTTAGAACTGTATTCTAAGACATAATCTTTGAATGAATGATGAATATAAATCCAGACCGTTCCAGTCTGCTGTTGGTATTTCAGTGCAAATCTTATGTAAAGAAAATTTCCCCTAGCTTCCCTTCAAGTACGGCTCTGAATTTACGTGTAATAGTAGAATTAAAACTCGCCAGAAACGTGAAGAAAAGTCGTAATTGCTATACTTATTGACCGGGCATGAGCTTTCTACTAGTCAAATGTCGAACCGATACCAGTCAAATGTCCCAAAAGGTGAGGTCCGATATTTCAATATTACACACCCACCAAGTGAGTTCAGTAACCAGGTTATCATATGAATTCATTGGAAAATTTCTCGAAAACAACGGAGACACGGTAGAATTCGCCACATTTTACCAAGGTGTTTTAGAATTATTTTAAATAATTAGAAAAAAAACAGTTTCATAGCATAATTTTACTTCTTCTGGCTGCTCATCATACAATTTTGGAAGTTTTATTTCACATTTTGCTAGAAGCTTTCCTTTCTCCCCGGAAGAAACGAGCTCTTCAAATTTTTCTACAAAGTGAACGAACACGGAAAATTGGGTCTATATTAAGTGAAAGTTAATTTCCTGGTAAAGGAATCATAAGTTTTGAGACCCAACCGCAACCAGCTGTGAAAAAAGCAACTCAAGAGTCTCCGGCTGGGAATGAAACCTGTGATTCCGCGAATCTACTACAGTACTCTGGCAACAGAGCTACGAAGGCCATTGCGCATGAGCGCCGCTTCCAGACAATCCTCAATTGCTGGTTGTACAATCGAGCAGATTTATTAATTCCAGAGACTTCTACGAAATTAAAACATATAGGCAACAGGGGCTGCATCAGGGTTCAAAATTAAGTTTGTTTTTTTGTTCTTCCTAAGCGAATTGCCTCAGAAAATATTTGGTTGCCCAAATATTTTTTATTTGTTTTTGTTTTATTGGGGGATTTTTTCATACCAGGCAATTGAAAATAATCTAATCCCACATCGTTCGATGTAAATCATCAATTTAATTAATCGAAGTAAAGAAATTGTTGAACCTTGCGTTCACTAAATTGAATAGCGTTAACATATTGCGGGCTCAAAAAACTGAACCCTGTTCGTAAATAATTTCCTTGAGCTTGGAAGCTAGCATGCAGTTGCTGGAGACGAATATCAAAGTATGTATTAAAAAAAATACAACACATCTGTAAAATTCTCGGCCATTTTGCGGGCGTTTAACACGATTCATCTGCCTTTCTCCTGTCCGCACCTTTGCAATCTCGTCCACGTGTGATTCCGTTTATTTTTGTTTGTATATTTTTTATTTTAAGTTTATTTTGTTGTTGTTCCTGACTGAATTGCCTCAGAGAATATTTTTTTTGCCAAATCTTTTTTGATTTTGTTTTCCTGGGTTGTTTTTTCATATCAAGCAATTCAAAACAAATTAATCACACATTGTTCGATATAAATCATCAATTTAAATAATGGAAGTGAAAAATTTGTGAACCTCGCCCGGTACATACTCGCAATGCATCATGGTTCATTACAATGAATAACGTTATCATATTTTGCGCGCTCAAACAAATGAAGTGTGCCTGAATCGTGTCGAAAAAAAGCGAATTCCTCGTGCGTAGATTACCGAACTTTTCAAGGAAAAAAAATTACGGAATTTTGCGATTAATAGTTGTTTCATTCATTTTACTCTCTTCAAAGACTGACAGGTAATGATATGGATAACGTAAGTGCTTGAAAATGGGTTGCTCGAGAGACAATCACTCACCAAAATATTTGGTTACGCGGAGGAAATGGTGGTTGTCAGGGAATACCAGACTACTGCTAATTTAAATAATTTCCACAATGTAAAATAATTTCCATGATGAGCTAGGAATCTAGCACGCAGTTGCTGGAGAGAAACATCAAATTACAGTGATAAAAAAGCAGCACGCCTGTAAAATTGTCTGGCATTATTTCCTGGACGTTTAGCACGATTCATCCGCCTTTCTGCTGTGCATACCATTGCGATATAGTCCAGGTGTGATTCCGCAGTCCGTTGAAGGGTGATGTCGTTCGGCGATTCATCGTCCTTTAGTTGTTCCAGAACACGGACACCATTGATGACAGTCTCCATAGCGAAATGAATTTTCTAGCTCTCTGACTGTAGGTTAACGGACAGTGGCATCGTGACTTCCAGCATAAACCGGAAAATCTTTAAGGCGACCGAAAATGTACCGTCCAAAACTGACAAGAAGTTGAGAGACTTACCACTGAATTCCAACTGATTTAAAAAATCATGATTTAAAAGCATCAAAATAATATTCCTTAAAGAAATATTTTCATCTCGAAACGGGAGTTTTCCTGTCTCGTTCTTGTTAGGCGCGACTTCCAGTTAAATGGATGGCTCCAGAGGATTTATTTCATGGCCAATCAACGACCATGAGTGACGTGTAAGTCGATTATGGGATAGTTCTTGTTGTGATGTGACAAAGTCAGTTATGTTACAATCAGAACAGAATTAAAGCAGGTAAAATACTCGTACAAAGTTGTTTAGGATGTAGTTGGGAAATTACGTATGTGCGTATTTCCGAAATGTATCTTTCAAAATTTTGTAAGGGTATGTCCATTTCGTTGTTGGTGGAAATTATTGGAAGGTTTTCCTACTTTTTGTTCCCATTATATTGGCTGGTTTAAAAAAAAAGCGAGTTTTTCATTTGGTGGACGACGATTCTGGGAGCTCCAATTGCCAACCATTTTCGAAAAACCCCATAATTACCAGCCGTTTTAATGCGCTATAGCATTTAATTATAACAATATACGCAAATATTTGCACTACACCTAGTAACTTTTCCCGGAGCTACAGCTTGTAAAAAGTTTCACGAAGAAATTTTGTTATTTTCGTTCACGAATCGGTCTTAGTAAATAATAAATCAAAAGGTTAAGAAATACCAATTCTTAATTAGAATTAATTATTATTGATTGTAATAATTATTATTTATTGTTTTGATTAATTGTCATTAGTTACTTTAGAATCTCAATTTTTTATTACTATTAGAAAGTATAGGTTATTATTGATTATCATTATTATCACAATTACTTATTATTATTAATTACTATTTATCAAAAATCATTTGTATAATAAATCATTAATAGTAATTATAAATTTCATTTTATGTCCCTCTTTTTCTAGATGGTCTTACGGTATTTTACTGTGGGAGATATTTACAATAGGTAGGCAAAATGTAGTTGGTTGATAACAGTCGAGATGTTCGATCTATCCACAATAGATGGGACTTAAGTCACTTTTTAAGTCCATTTACCAACATTAAATTTACAATATCTTTTGGTTTTTAAATTTCTCAATTTACTTTCTCTATATTTTATTTGAACATAACTTATTATTTCAGTCTTATTATTTTGTCCTCATATGCACGTTACTTGACCGTCTTGCTTCACAGTGGAATTTCTTGTAGAATTGAAAACAATGTAAATAATCAAACTCAATTAGCCCACCGTTTCGAAAATAACCAATAATACAGTCCGATGGGTAATTACAGGTTTCTGTTTCGTCCCGAACTTGGTCACAGCCACGCAGGATTCGCAACCGCCTGATACACCCACATTTACAGTTTCTTGTAACTTGGTTCAATAACTTTAACGATATTACTTAATCTTGAACTCAAAGTTGGTTGATGTGGAAGCTTGGTAAATATCAGATATCTAAATTAAATAAATTTAACTAGATTTAAATATCTGATATTTATCAATTAACTAAATTTAAATATCTGAGAATTTACCAAGCTCCCACATGAACTGAGTTCGTGTTCAGCATTAAGTATTTACATCATTATTATCACATCGTGACTTCCTCTTAGGCAGTACGTATGACAAACCTGCACCTTAGCTTACCATCTGAGTCGTGGTAGCTCAATGGTTAGAACGTTTCACCGGTCATCAGAAGGTTACGAGTTCGCGTCTAGACCTTAGAAATCGTTTTTCTGAGAAAACGAGCTTGACGAACGTCCTCTACTCTCTTTAACGATATTTCTAATTTCACAGCAACACATACAGTGTGACGTATCCAAGGTGTTATTTACATGTCAAACAAATCTTAATATCTCAAGAGCAATGTGAGATACGAGAAAAGCGTAGAAAATGTTCCATTATAATTTCAAGACTTCTTTCAAATAAGACCAACTTAATTTTCCCTTCACATGCACTTTAAGTCCTAATATATAATTGTAAACCAGATGTTAACTATGTTAATGTAAGCAATTAACATCTTTGGTTGACGTTACTTTGCAATTATATATTAGGATTTCATAACACATAGCGCGTTAAGTAACGAAACGTTAGATTATGTTAAACTTTCTATTTTGTTTTGTATCTGACTATGACCTCACTACCTATCCTAAGCTGAGGATTAATATTCATAATAAGTACTAAATACAGTAATGCGTTTCATACCTGCTACTGTGAGGCATCCGGACTTCTCAGACGGAAATCTCTGACCACATGAAAATCTGTGCACTGTTAAATATCTTTGTTCATATAACAAACATATACTGAAATATCTTACAGTAAGAATATTATGAAGCTACAGACGGAGAAATTTCTACATTTTAACTTTAGAAACTACTGCAATTGGCCGAATGACTTTTTTCCTGTAAATTTACCCAATTTAATCTGGCGTCCAAGCTGGTGGTGGTTTCATGATAAAATTAGAGATGCATTTTCATTTGCACGCACTTCCTGACAATAAGTTAGAGATCATTGCCCCATTGATCTGTATAGAACTTAAACAGTTTATAGTATTAAATATCAGAGACCCCAATATTGAAATTCTCTGGATAGGTAGTTAACTGATTCTGGAAGCATCATTCTTTTCAAAACTAAATTGGAAACTTTGATATTGAAATCTCATTGACAAGCGTTTTACTCTACTTTGCAATGTGTTCTTTATTTAAATTATTTCGAATTAAGCTGACTCTTGTGTCAGTGTAATTTAGTTTGAGGATTTGAATGTTAAATTTCTTTAACACAGGTAAGTTTTATCTATAACCACTCTACTTAGCGTGTAAAGAGGAAGCCTAAATTTTTATAAGCTATATAGTTTCTGTTTAGTTTTTCCTCGCCACCGTTTATATATTTATTCTTAAGTATTACTGTATATAATATAATGTGACAAATTAATTAAATAAATAAATTAAATAAAATAAAATATTCTCACTCGCTACTTTAATACTGACGTGTAATATTGAAGTAAACCTAGTTGTTCGGCTTTCTGTGTTTTAAATTGAATTTTGCTTTTTTCCAATTCTCCTTTCTTCTTAGATTTTCCCAATTCTGACAATCAGTCACTCGCTAATATCTCGTACATAGTCACTAATGACTAAGGTTAGGGTTAGGGTTTATTTTTTTTTTGCCTTGCTGACACTTATTCATTACCTGACAATGTTGCGCGTAGCAACAAAACGTCAGGTCTTTTTATTAAACTAAACTTCTTTCTAAACTTCAAGTCTCTTTTTGGTTTATTCCTCATTTACGAACTCTTTTTTCAGGTGATTCGCCTTACCCAAGAGTGAAAGGTAGAGATGTTCCGAACCTAATCAAATCTGGATACAGAATGGCACAACCACCTCATTGTTCTGAAGGATTGTATGTATTAAAAGAACCGTAAAGCTTACATGATTTACCATTTCTGTAATACCATCCATCGATTTTTTTGACAATTTACTGAACATACCAGTTACAAAAAGAATTTTCCCATGTCAAGGTAACGTGATAATTTCATGATGTCCGATACATTCAAAATTTATATATTGACGGCATTGTAATTAACCAATTTCTAGAAGACTCAAAGGTGCTTTCTATCAACTGAGTATACTTTCGAGTAAATATCAGCTGCTGCGATGGTTAAGTATGTATCACCCCATATAGTTAAGTGATGATACGTAGCTTAATTCTGGACTGGCATGAAGTGCAGAATATGCACTAAACCTAGAAACCTGACCCACAAAATGATTAATTGATTTGCGATCAATCGATTCGCGTGGATTGTTGCTCTGTACCCAGCAATTTGTATGGCATCTTGAAGAATTCTTCATGTGCCTATATTTGTGGTAATTACGGCTCCTTAAATTTCAGTGACTCATTCACTGGTTGTTAGATATCCCTATGGATTTCCCGAGCCCACTGAGATATCCAAAAATATATAGATCCATCAGTATGCCGGTCTTTTCCATAGAGGATGGCCTGGCCTTATAGGCTCATCTTAATCAAGTATCAAACAATAAATCTAAGTCAATAGTGGGTAAATATCAATCAATCCCACTAAATACAACACCCTTCGGATTTCCTGGCTTTCATGACTTAATGTATATAACTACCATATATTAGTGAATATGTTTCGATCCGTGATTGAACATCCTTATTTTGATGTTCACTTACCTGTATATCTAAGCTGGAATGTTCAGACCGCTGAAGTAACGAAGAAAGCAACCGATCAATCGAATTTCATTAAACGTAATACACAAGCGTGCTCCTGCGATAAAGTGTATATAACCCCAAAATTTCTTTTCACACCGAAAAGTTCACACATTTCCCAGCGAAATATTTTCATGAAAAACACCGCCATTTTGATACACAATCAAGCTTGTGAGGAGAATTGGTCTATGACTTCTTCGACGTCAGAAACTAATTAACATAGTGGTCATTCTTTGAAAATTGCCATGTAAATTAGTTTGTGACGTCTAAGTAGGGATAGACCCATTCTCCTCCCATTCTCAGTTGTGTATCAAAATGGCGGTGTATTTTCATAACAAATATTTCGCTTGGAAATGCTTGAAATTTTCGGAGTGAACCGAAATTATGGGATGATAGCCTATACTACATATCGTGAGGCCTCATCTAGAGTACCAGTCTACAACATGGGACCAATACACCACGAAGAACATCGCACGAATCGAAAGTGTGCAATGTAGAACAGCCTGTTTTGTCAATAATTGTTTTGACAGGCTCTCCAGCGTGACAAAGTTTATTGATCTACTTTGATGGGATACCCTTGAGGTTTGAATGTCATCCTCGGAACATCGTTCATTATGACAGAACTATTAATAAGTTATACAAGGATATTAATGCACAACAGAAGAGGTGGGACAAAGCCAGAAATAGGACAAAGCATCAAACAATTAAAAATAAGTCAGTGGCCGTGAAAGATCCGTTGTCATCAGACTGAGGAGACTGGAGCTCTGGAAGTTCAGAGAACATGGAGATGTAGGTTGCTCCCAGGGTGTTGCTAATGTGACAAAACCAGTGATTCGATCACATTTGACTTCCAAACATAAGACCAACCGACCTGAATCGGCTCAACAGTGTTTGAAAGCAGATTTTCAAACCATTTTACTCACAGATGAGTGTCATGTAGCACTTGGTGGCCCGAATGTATCGAGCAAAGAATTACTTGGAGGCTTTCGCCTCAATCGTCTGAACCAAGACGATAACTAGGAGTTGAAGAAGTGCTGTTCTAGGGTGGTATATGGTTGATATTTTGTGACCTTTCTTAAAAAGAGCTTTAATCCTTGGTTAAGGAAGAAGAAAATTGTTTCAAGCGAAACCAGGTACATCATCAAAAATCTCTGGTATTGTGTCAACAGTACAACAGTCGTCCTTAATAGAAGAAAAACATCTCGAAAGCTCCGCATGATTTAAATTAATGCTGGGAGGTTTCTACAAATCTATATTCGCTTTAATGTGGAACGTACCGTACAGAACTTTTTGATTGAAGAGGCAAGCACCAACAGAGCTAACAAGTCAAAAATATCCCAAACTTAAGGGCATCTAATAACTGAGTTCAGTTAATGTCAGACGTGCCACATAACCAAACATTGCTGCTGTGTAAGATTCAAAATACATCAATATCGTATCCTAACTGATTGAGGTAGTAACGTCATATTTCTTCCGGCTGTCTGTTGGAGGTAACAATAAGCCAAACGTGAAAATAGGCTTGACTGTGATAAATGTCTACGTGAAACTCGATGTACGTGGTGAAGATGAGAGATTCAATTAACATTTGCTGCGAATTTTATTTATGGAATACCAAGTTCCAAGAGTTATGCATGCGTGAATAACATTAATAGTTATATGAGAAGTATTTACTCTTATCATGATTTTTATTTTCAAGGTATTCGTTGATGATGAGTTGTTGGAATAAAGAACCAAGTGAGCGACCTAAATTTTCCACCCTAAGTTCCTTACTCCGGGAACTGCTTAACGATTGGCAAGTGAGTCTCTATGTTTTTTAATTGTGCCATTGTTGGTATGGGAAAACCAACGAACTCCATTTCTCCAACCCCAGATCGAGATTTATGAAAGTTATGAAATATAGAGTGCAATTTAATTGTGGCGTTACACTTAACGTTTTTACTAACTGAGATTAGAATTGTTGTTGGCGGAGGTGTTCAATTGCTTAAAAAAAGATCTATAAACGACAGGTTATCACGTGACGTCGTGGCGACCATTTTTATATAACATTAACCAAAGAATGAAATAAACTGCAACATTGTGTTGAGCCAGTAGAGCCACCTAGTGCGCAAGTACGATTTATACGGGCGGTCCCAACATATGTTAAGTGTTCTGCACCAAGTTGATTTATTTTATATTTTTGGTTTCGTATGCTCCGAGTATAGTTTTCAATGTTAAAGAGTACAAACGACATGTTTTTCCTTCTGGTTGACATCCTCACTGTTTGTACATCCACTTTCCAAATCATGTTATACTAGCATTTCAAAAATTTCATTGCTGAGAGAGGGGTCCGGCTTTCCCCCACTCCTTGGTTCTACGTTTTATAGCCACGATATGTTCATCCTGATGTAAATAGCAAAATAACAATATTACTTAATGCTGGACACAAATTTGATTCATGCGGAAACTTGGTAAATATCAGACGATTAGTTAACGTTCGTCAAGCTCGTTCTTTCAGAAAAGCGATTTTTGGGCCCTAGACGGGAATCGAACCAGCAACCTTCTGATGACCGGTGAGACGCTCCAACCATTGAGCTACCAACACTCAGATGGTGAGCTAGGGTGCAGGCTTATCATATGTACTGCCTAAGCGGAAATCACGATATGATATCATATCGTGACTTCCGAGTGATAACGAGCTTGACGAACGTTCACTAGTCGTCCAAAATAACAATATTATTAGCTAAACAACCCAGAAAATTTGAATAGACCTTTTTTACCAGATTCCAAACTAATTTCACGAACTATAATGTACGTTTATTCAACAATTATTGAGGTTGGAACAGTTTTCAGAGTAAGTCTACCCAGTCAGGTAATATTTAAAAGTAAAAAGTTGTAGCAACTTCAGATATATCAAAAAAGTGCAGGAACAATGAAACAGACCCTTGTGTAAAAGTTTTAAACTTTTGAAATACCCTAAAGGAGAACCCACAGCGAATAATTTCTACACTCGTTCATGATTGCAATTATACTTATTTTCAGGAATATCTTGACCTCAGTAAATATGACGAAGTTCACTACATCAATTTCGACGTCGTCGAGTGATTGTGGAGAAAGCATGGTGGATACTGCAATAACTATTTCATTAAAAACCCTGAATAAAGAAAGGAAATATCAGGAAACAGATATACCTTTTCACTTATACCTTTTCAGTTATACCTTTCAGTCTTTCATTAATAGGGCTTTGAAGTATTAGTGTAAATTTAATACTTCCTAGGCATTTAGTTATTAAGTTAATACAGGAGCCGGAAACAAGCTTTTGATGAGTAAGGTCACGGCGACAAGAATAAATCTATCCTCCAAGAACAAGCAAAGAATTAAAATTGATGTGCAAGTTTGCTGCATAAGAGGCTGAAACTGATGTCTTAAACTCTAAAATGTCAGCATTTTTTACTTAAACTTTGTAAAGGCCGTCCACATTGACTCTATCATGCCTGGAACGTGAATAACCTGTCCAGTTGTTTAGCCGATATAAAAGGTGAGGTAACACGAGCATCAGCTTACTACAAGTTTAGACGTGATATTGCCCGCATTGCTGACTGCTTTTGCAACTCGTTACGCAACAAATTCCGTGTTGCAAGTTGCAGAAAAAATGTTGCGTAGAGTAGAAATGACTTCTACTTTTTCGCAACTTGCAACGTGAGAATGTGTTGCCCGACAAGTTGCATAAGCGGGTAGTAATGTACCATTGTGCTCAACCTGGAATTCAACATTGTTGCGAGTGAAGTTGCAGCACTTTGTTTCTCGTATTATTTCACCTTAAGGTTTGCTCCCTAAAGTTTCTATATTTGCATAATGCATATAGTATACCCTTTATTGCTGCCATTTCTATCTTTAGAACCATTGTTAGTTCACTGTTTAATGTATTTAGCTCTCGTAGAAGCATCATGTACTGTATATTAGATATATGTGAAAATGTGCAATTATCTATAAAGGGTAATAGGCTATCGCGACACTTCTTTTATCCTAGAATGGGTCAACTTGTCGTCAAGTTCTACATTGTGTGTCAGAACAAAAATGCTACACTGTTAAAACGTAATCAGGACTCTTTGCAATCTTCTATTATATTAATTTGTAAGCCATTAAAACCCAAAACAATGAAAGTATAAAAGAGTCAAATGTCTACACGCAACGGTATATTAAGGTAATTCCCAAGCGTCCACAACATGAAAAGCATCAAAAACTTTATTCAAGTCATCTCAAAACCAATAAGCATGCCTTAACACAAAAGACAGAGTGTTTGTTGTAACAAGGTACATCCAAACACGAAGTGTCCGGTATATATATATATTCTACAGCTTTATTTGGTTTCTGCGAAAATTTGGATGCAGCTTCATTGTAACCCACTTAAACAAAATAACGCTTAACTGAGCAAATTCGGAATTCACCCTTGAACATAAACATTTGCTTTATCAATGTTTCCAAGACTCGATTTTAATGGCTGTCAATAAACCAAAATAGGGGACTTGTAAAGAATAAATATAATTTTTAATAGGATAGCGCTTTTGGTTTTTTTTTATACACACTGTATGTTAAACGATGGTCAGTTAAAAGTTAGGTCTCTGCCGAGGAAGTAAAATGGCCTGGCCAGTCAAGCTTCTATACAATGGTCACTGATGAACTGTTCGTTGCAAATGTTCCGGCACATTGATGATTTTGAGCATGTTAGTAATTGTGGTTAGATAATTGATTTAATTGATTAGTTATGGGACATTTGGAAAAATGCCGAGATTATTGACAACGTACATCTCGAAATAATGATTTAAATAAGGAAAACTATAGGACGTGAAATTTATTATAATCTCTATAATGTTAAGTTTTTCTTTCGTCCGCTGTGTGACAGATCTATTCCCTCTAAAGAACAGCAGTTTGAGACCACTGGCGTAACGACTAATGTCTGGGTTAGAGCAACTCCTAAGAACCCCCGACCTAAAAGTGAGGCCCCCAAAGAAATATGTCATCTTATTAGCATAACAGTTGAAATTAACTAGAAAATTAATCTTCTAAAACATAAAAATGTTTCTTTGTGCAACCTGACACGTTTTAAAATTATCAATAACTATACCACTAGAACAGATAAGTTTCTGGCGTGCACTGTTTTTGTCATTGCTACTCCGACTGTCCTATCTCCGGTCAGCGGTCTTTACGACCAAACTGTGATAGGATTACTGAACTAAGTGGGGTTACGTCGTAACGAGAGAGCCTCCAAACAACCCAAGGGCCCCACAGATTCCGTTACGCCACTGCTTGAGGCGATGTTTTGAGCGGTGACGTAACTTCTACTTTGGAATCTCTTAAAAGAATAAGAAGTAGACCTGAGCCAGGTTGTTCAGAAGGCGATTAAGTTGATCCTGGATTAGTGAAGATTTTTTGAATGAAATACTCCTAACTTTGGAAATGATGTTTTATGTTTTCTGTTCAGATATCATACATATATAGAAATGTTTTCTCCTGGAAAGTTTGAACGAAAATTGTTCAGCTGAACATGTCTAACAAAAGAGACGATTAAATTTTAACCCAGGATTAGTGGTAATCCTTTGAACAACGGGGCCCTGAAATATAACAAACAAATTAAATATTAAGTGAGTCCATTTATTGAATAGATTATTGTACCACTTAGTTTATGCCTACAACGAACATTCTTTAAGGAATTATTGGCGCAACAAGGACATTTCCTGAGGTAATTTTTAAGAGATTTAACATCAATAACAAATTTAGTGAGGTGCATCTCGAGCACTTAAATAAGTGATATTGTCTTGGTACCTGAAGTTGTAGAACAACTTAATTTTCTAGTGGTTAAATATGAACTTACTCTGCCTCTCAAGGCAACCTTTGGACGGGACAGAATATTTTAAGGGGCCAGCGTACCAGACCCAGTTTAATTACCAGTCTTACATCAGCTACCCAGATGAAAGACAGTGACGTGGTCAAAGGGGGTCTTTGGGGACCTAAAATCTCTGCTATCATGGGTAGAAGGTGACTAGCAAGTAGATTCAGGCTTTTTTTGTGCTTCGATTCTCTGTCTCTGTATCATCCATGAAAAATTTCAAAGTGATATATGCATATCGTTTTGCAGAATGTAAAGAAGTTAAATGAAAGCACAAATGCTCTCATATTATTGTATTAAAAGTTCTGCCATTTCAAGCTGAGTATTGTTCCATGTGATATCAAGCGATCGCTTGACGCTGAGTTGCGTGCTTCAAGGAGGAGATTGGGGAACAACATAATTATTAAGCGCCTTGCCCATATGTCGCATTTTCCGTGTTTTGCTGGCACGCGCGGCTTTTGCCGTAGGTTATTAGTCCACCCTCTCCAAATTTTGGCCCTTACCACGCCGCTGCTCAAAGGATTGTGGGGTACGCGACTGATGAAACAGCTGAATAACGAAAGAACTGTATCTGAAATCAAAACTTTCCTTTTAAGTGAATTTATGGAAAACACATGGGAAAGTACAGCCGGTATAAGGGTCACACTTCATGACATGGGCCATGTTGGTGGTATTTTAACAAAAAAGTTTTAACAGATACCACTAATTTCAAAATGCCTACTGGCCGTATTTTTGTCGTTCAAATATATTAAGATATTAGCCGAATACAATGGATATAAAGGGGATATTATACACTATGGTAAGGAGATATAGGTCTCATGTCTCATACAAACAATGGCCAGATTTAAACTAACGTTTTACGAACCGGCTTCTCATTCAACACAATGGAGACAGGAATTGTGAAATCACTTATCAATACACCAACCGCGAGCGTAACATACGAGAAATACGCCACTCGATTCACATATGAATTATAGACCACTTGCACTCATATGCTAATCGACACATCTGAAGGACAACTTCGAAGTTCCGACGTCCAACGGATCCAATAATTTATGGAAATTCTTTTGTTCAGGAACATTTTCCCTCCAACAGGTGGTCTATAGGTGTGTTTTAGTTCACATTATCAAATTCAATAATAATTCGTGTTGAAAATTCAACAGAAATAAATGTTTAATCAATAGTTGTAGGTCGAATACAGCATCGTCATCGTTTACATAAACTATTTCCTGAATTTGCTAAGCTAAAATCACTCCAACTTGAAAAATAGTTTGAAAACATGGCTATCTAGATGCGTCCTTTGATAAGTGAGATAAAACATTCACATCCGAGCTGTGTCTAATTTACTCCTGCTCGCTAGCAGCCCGCCTTGTAAATCAGATGCAGCTCGGCTGCTAATGCTTTATTACGTAAGACACTCTGGTCAATGTAATATACATTCTTTTCTCTCATAAGAACGTCTATTTACGAGGCTGACCTGAATGTTCTTAAATTTTCTGAGGATTTAAGCCTTAAACGTTCTTAAAATGTTCTTACTTTTCGGTTTAGAAATGTGACTAAATCTGATTGTTTATGCTTACGACGTTATGTTACTACACGTACATATGTCAAATAATGCCTAAAGACTATTTTTGAGTGATTAGCATTTTAAGCAACTGATAAACCACTCTCATGAACATAAATTTACAGTTTATTGCCGAGTCTTTGAATTCTAGCACGGCATCTTGATATTCAAAATACACTGTAAAGTTCCTTACTTCCATACTCGTTCTCAGCCTTAGGATGTTCTTAACATGTTCTTAATTTTTGAGTATCTTCAGCCTCAACGTTTTTATAAAAAAGGTTTTTATAAAAAAATGGAGTGTACCGTGTATCGATAGGATAATTATTAGAATTATAGTTCGTACAGTTTGTATCATTCATCCGTTTGCATTTCATGGGGGTTTTGAAAGAAAAAGCTTCTGAATGCTTAACGCGAGTGAATAGTTAAAAGATGCACTGAAATTATGACCTTTGTTCCACCTTTTCGTCGGAATTAACCCTCAACATAAAATATCTTCCGGGAATCGAACCCGCAACCTTCTGATGACCTGTGAGACGCTCTAACCATTGAGCTACCACGACTCAAATGGTGAGCTAGGGTGCAGGTTCATCATATGTACTGTACATAGATAATAAGCCTGAGTCACTTGATAGTTACTGCTCGATCTATAATTATAAGTCAGGAGATATATGTTTAGGTAGACTGAATGGAAATAAACCAACAATTCTGGAAACATTAATCAGTACAGGATATTACTGAAGTGTTCAAATTAGGAAACCTCAACTGAAATTAGAATAACAGGACATTCCGTATGTAATCTAAAATTTGGTTTTAGTTAGAGCTAATTTCAGCGACCACAACACCAGCTTCAACAGAAACAAACTTTACAATGTTTGCAAACTTGGCACCGCATGGTCGGGAGCTATTGTCGGCTTTATGGTAGGTGCAGCATACCGCTACGAGGGTAGTGTGCTATTATTCTGCGTAAACAATGCCGAAGTCTGCGAAGGGAAGCTGCTTTCGTACGCCCCCAAGGAAGGGGAAGTTGGGGAGCGGATGAGAAGAGTTGGCCATAGCCAACTAGAAATTCCGCTGAGTTATCTTCTCCACCATTTTGTGTTTTTTTTCGTCATATGTATTTTGGGGAGGTTATCATATTGGGTCCCGAAAACGATTTACGGTAGTCTCTTTTCGGGAACTTTATTTGGAGGTGTTAGGAATATTAATTGTAAATTGGTAATTTTTTATGTCAATTAATTAGTTTAGTCATTAAAGTTTATTAGTTGAAAAGTAACTATTTATTCAGGGTTGGATATCAACCTGTCCAAGCCTAAATTCTCGGGAAAACTTCTGACAATGGAAAGCATGGCAACAGAGAATTTTGGCGTTGGACTGCTGGAGTAATTTTGTATCCGTTATGCCCTTCAAGATTGACTTTGTATCATTCTAAGATGTTTTGTGAAATATTTCTGGCAATGACTAAAGCATTACCGTAAAACTGGGGGGGGGACTAAGGCCTCTTCAGGTTCCCCTTGGGAAGACACAGTTCAAAACAAACGAGTCATTTCGGCTATTGTAATGATTAAATTTACCGTAGACAGGATTGTACCTATTTTTACACTCCATTAGATATCCCTTCAGTTTCAAGCAGTTGTGATCTGGCAAGCAAACTCTCGGAAAAGCTTTGGTCCTGGAATTTCTGTCTTTTTAACAAACTGAGAATTTCTGAAAGAATGATACTTAGTTAAATGAACATTGAACACCACATAAGAATTCACGATATTCCAGATTACATGAGAAATTTCAGCCCGTGCTGAAATTGACATAGAGCGTGAATTCACTGGGAAACTTCGAGTCAGCCTTTGCTATTTTCATATTTTGATATGGTTCCCATATATTTTTCAATTTTCATCCCTGGCTGAAATTTTGTCGTGTGGTTACATGGGATTTTTCAGCCCGCTTGACTCGAGTCAACTTTTTCAGTTGAGTTCAGCAGTGTAGGTGAATTGTGAACTTATCGTTTCATATTACCCTTAGGATGATTCTCAAATAGAAGTGACTGAATTTTTGACGCACATTTCAATAAACTTGATTTGAATGCAAAACTCTAACAAGGAAGTGCGTCAAAATTACAAACTTTCCATCGTACGCTGGTGACGGATATTACTGAAGATAGAAAAAATAGAATTATGATTACTTCATTGATGAGGCGCCATCGATAGCTTGACTTTACATTTGGCAGCCCGATGCAGTTTCTACTCTATTTTGACAAAACGATTTCCGTAGCCAAGGGAAGTGAAAACAACACTCATTATGACGTTCTCTATTAGTGAGTGGCCACCGACTGTTAGTTAAATTTAAACTTATTACGTTCTCTAGCAATTAGTGGTGGTGATGCCAAAGGTGGAATGGGGAATGGTAACCCTTGTCGGAAAGGCCTGGATACAATTTGCTGAAAATATTTTGTGTCTTGCATCAGTTTTTCAATGGAGAAAGATTTTACCTTAATCTATCGCCAGAATGTAAAGAATGACCTCGCGATGGACATAAAATTTAGTATACTAGTCTAGAACGGGATTAGTTCTAAATTCCCTAGTTTAGACCCCCCGACTAGACCGTCATCTCATGAATCGTGGAAAGTTCCACTCCTCCCTAGTGGGGACAAAAAATTTAGTAACGAGAACTGAACATCAACACTGAACGACAGGGACGTCTAAACGTTCTGTCTCTGTTCATATGTCGACAAAACAAATCAAAATCAACCCAAATGCAGATAACTCCAGTGTAGTTTCCGGTTCAAAAATCTGTTCACTTGCTGGAACGGAGCCCGGTGCATTATGGATATATATTTGAAGCCAACCCCACTACAGGAAATCGTAATTCCTTTTCCATTTCTTGCGGAATCTAAGGTTTACGAATTTCAAAACCAGGATTTGTTTCTTCCTCTACTCTGACGTGTTGGACTTGGTAATACGTGAGTACAAAATATATTTTTTATTGTGATATTTGGATTTTGTGAAGGCCATTTAACATGCTCGAGTAGACTTCCCACATTTCAGTGGCTGCAAATCTGTGTATTACAGACCTGTAAGTATGGGTCAATATTTGTTCGAGAGAGAAGCGAGTCGAACAAGTGCTAGATTTGCTGAGATTTCCGCGAAAAACGTTATTCGCCTGTTTACAGCCACAATAATTCATTTGCCATGGCAAATTCGTCATGGACTTGTATGTGAAAAATATTTGCCCACAATAGCCATGGAAGATCGGGTGTTACACAACTGATGTGCCTGTATTGAGTGTGTTTATTCTTGTTACGGATTGTCTGTTTTGCATTCCTAACATTTTAAATAAATAATTTATTCTAAAATGACGAGTAGTTATATCTAACGCCTAGTTGTTCGCTGCCGTGTGTATACTTATTCTATAAATACTTGAAATTTAATGAGTTACGTTCGTAATTAGTCGTTTATTTGACTATCATATGGTATTGTTTAAGTGTGTAAAAGCTTTTTGTTTGACAGATATGAACGGGTATTTCGTGTTAGGTGTTAATCTGCTGGTTGTAAAAGGGTTTTACGTTAAACTGGTCTCGTTTTTGGCATAATCTTTTAATGCGGAATCGAGAAGGCGATTTGTGTCTTTGGATCATGACAGATGTTTTCACCTTTCAAGCGTGGCAGATTTACGATCAGAAGTTGACAGCTGACCAAATAAAAGTAGGCTAGTGTGCTGAATCATGGCATAAAATCAAGAGTTCTCAGATTGTAGTCTTGATTAGCTTCTGGTGGTAACCACTAGTAACCTTTAACCTGAATGGCTGCCTGTCAGAGCATATTCTATTACCGGCATATGATAGTATTTTCCTCAGGAGAGGCCCGCCGTTGAAGAAGGGGCATTAACCCTTTAAATGCCACAGCCACCCTACATGCTTCTTTTTATCTTGCCACTACCTGATGAGTTTATTCAGTGTACAGCATTGAGAAATGTCTTAGGGATTTGATTTTAAAAATGTTTTAGACTGGCAATGTTGATTATACTTTGGAAACAGGTTGGCTTGTGCATTTTCATGACATAGAAACTTTAAAGGTTGGTAGACTACCAAATTATGTTCGAAAATTCTGATAATCCAAGCAATTTACATCCTTTTTAACTAAGTGAAACCTGCTCTTGACCATTAAGAAGGGTCTTTCATGAAAATGTCTGGGCAATCTACCAACCTTTACATTTACTATGCTCAAACATGGTTTTACTCTACTGTGGCTTAAAAAGTTTTGAATGTAGCTTATAAAATTACCATTTGTGACCCAACATTTTGACACTTCTGTCTAGTGTCTTCATCAGGGGTGATTGATCTGAATGCGAGGTCCCTATTTATATCCTTAGAGAACCATTGATGATGTTATCTGTTAATGAGGACCAAATAGGCATCTGGTAATAAACCATCATCATTGTGATTCAATGGAGTAGGGTTGCTATTGATATGTCATGCCTCCAGACAACATCCTGGGTGGAACTTGGATTGGTGGTAATAATTTTGGAATTTACCATCAAAGATGTTGTCTGGAGGTGTAGCATATCAATAGTACCCCCACTCTATTGAATGGTGATGACAATGGTTTGTTACTGGATGCCTATTTGTATCTCATTAACAGATAACATTATCAATGGTTCTGTGAGGATATAAATAGGGACCTCATGTTCAGATCAATCACTCCTGATGAAGATGCTAGACAGGAATGTTGAAATGTTGGTTCATGAATGGTAATTTTGTAAGCTAGGTTCAAAACTTTTTAAGCCAGAGTAGCATAAAACCATGTCTGATTATTCACCTAGCTCCATTGGGCATTTGTTCACATTTTCTATGCTGTTTTCTATATCGCCTATGTATCTTTCTAAATTTTTATATTTTCAGTGCAAAGTGCCCTAGACCAGCAGAATATGTGCAAGAGATAATGATCTACCACTGCCATCTGAAAATTGTTGCTTAAGTAAAAATATCTAATTTTAAAGAGTGTGTAGTAATTTCTCATTTGGTACAACTATTCCTAGAGCTTGTATTTCCATTCCTTATTCTTTCACAAGTGACCTTAACTCTATTCAGTCTCATCCCTTGAATGTGAGACAATCAGTGTATCATGGAGACTTTTGCATTTTGACCTACTCTGCTGTTTTTAAACCAGGATGAAAAATCTACCACATGTTCTTGTGTGCTTATGTTGTCTGTGATACAGTTGTCTTTTAACTTCAAGTATAACTCCAGAATATTATTATCTTGCACATATTATAGGGCTGTCGTATTCCAGGAACACACTTTCAGTTGCAATATGTGTGGCAGGGACATTTTTTGTAAAACTGGATATTTATTGTCATCATATCTCCTTATATTGTCTGGCTTTTCTTGTGTCCTGCTTTCAAGGGGTGATAAAGGTATTGTATTTATTTACACTGGTGCATTTGTTTAACAAGTGTAATTTATTACTTTGTTTACAAAGAGTGAGGTGGAAGATAATGGAACATGATATACTTAACTGTTAAAGTAAAATGAAGACAGAGATTCAGTAGTAAACTAAAGATCACTTTGGTCATTTGGGACAGCCCCAAGATCATGGGTGTCACCTGTCTTGATTTTATCCAAAGGGTTACACTTTGGAAGTTCTTTTTTTGGATGTTGTTTTGATTTTCCTAAAAAACACATTACTGTACTTCATTAGAAAAATTTAATACAATAACAACTCCGATCAGTTGGTTGTTATCCTGGCTCAATTTTGAAATGGTGGCATTCATGGTTTATCAAGTAACCAGTTAGAAACATTCTAGGTTTTGGACATTGTGGGGGAAAACTGTCTTAAGTCAGTGAATTAACTTTGTTTCATGTCATTTGGCGTTGTATACTATGTTGTAAAAGGAATGGTTGATGCTTGTTTTGTTGTCAGTCATAGTTCCACCCATTTTCAAATATCTGACCTGTTTGTGTAAGACTGACAGCAGTCCATTGTGGGATCATTGTGACAGGGGGCAGTGGCCTCAAATGTATTGGAAGAACGATCTTCATTGCACTCTCATGAGCTATATACAGTGTATTTTGTTAGCATTTCAAATGACTTCAAAACAACTTAAAGACGTATTTTCTGAACTATTTTCTGTTATTTACTGAACATCTGTTTTCTTGAATAATTTGAGAACTGTAAGTTCGAACATCATTCAACTGGCATCAAAAGACGAGCTAAATTTGTCGAATGGAAATTTTGTACTACTCAAGAAAAGCTAGTGGCTAGATTTTCAGCTAACTTAGCAAAACTCCCTTTCAATTTCCCATCTCTATTGTACTCGTGAAAACAAGGAAAATCGTTAGTATAACCTTATCTGTTTGAACTTCCGTCATTGATTACTTGCTTTATGAAATCTGGAGTTGAGAACTGTTCGTATTCCAAAGTTATGTCCAAGGGAAGCGTGAGTTCCGTAAAACTACGCAAACTAGCTGTGTTCACTTTGTCCTCCATCAATCAAAACGTTCAAACTTTACAAACCTTTGTTGCTACCCTTAGTATATACGTACCCACAGTGCATTGTAGCAGATCATGAAGACCAGGCCCGGGGTTGCTTTTTGAGTTCTGTGCACGTCAATCTAACGTACGAAAACTACAGTTGGATTGTGCGCGAGCATCTAGAATAAGTGAATTTTGGACGTCCAAAAACGACCTTTGAAATTGTGGTGGCCATGGAAATAGCATCTGCTCTATGACAATGAGGCATATAAGGTTCCCAGCATATCTGCCAAAGAGGAGACAGGGAGATTGATCCTCTCCTAAAAATGTTGAAGAAGGTATATCCAACGCCGGATTAAATAAGCGCGGAAATTTAAAAGGTTGGCCGACTGCTGAATATACTGCAGGGTTCGAATTAGAAATTCAAAGTGAATTCGCTAAATTTTCGTTTGAATTAAAGTATTTAAAACCCTCCTCCCGTCGCTGAAACGTTCCTCGAAAGCAATGGTCTTGAACTTCTATAAGCCATAATTTATTGGTTATACTCGAATGTTTATATTACTGTGAGAGGTAATAAACTAAAAGCAATGTCAACTCGCGAAGGCCATGATTTTTCAGTTTTTATAAGCAACTATTCCAACTAACGTAGAGTAAATTACGCAAAGTGTTATATTGCAGCTAAGTAGTAAATATTTGAAAAACTCAAAGCAGAATCAAAGCTGTTCATGTCAGTAGAATTTAAAATTTCAGTTTGAACCGCGTTAGCACTATTTTTAAACAAAACACTATGGCGTATCACTCGTCTGAATCGGAACTGTTGCTGCTTTCTTCCAAGTCTGAGAGGGTGTGTTTTGCAACATTTATTACACCTGGTGCGGTCTTTCGCAAACTTTCTTCCGTTTTTTAGGGTAGCTATGACTTTTTGCCGAAGAAATTCGTCGAACTTTCTCTTGGTACCACTGCTTTATGGCTCCATCAGGGTTATAGTCATCAATGCTGACGCCTTCCTCGCTAATCCGTAGTAAGCTTTCCAGACGGTCTCTTTACAGCTTGTTTCGCCAATCTGTCTTCATCCTTTTCATTCGGCTGAACATTCTTTCAACTTTGGCATTTGTGAAAGGCGTTATGAGAAGCAAGTTAATGACGTGAAGAACATCAGCACATTCATCTTTCAAAGAAATGTTCGTAAAAACCTTGCTCCATACGTCTAAGTAATTGACATTTCGAACATCGACGATCATATCACACACTCGGCTTTTTAGGATATCCCACTGTGTTGAAATCAGTTCAACTTTGCACCCATTTCTTTGAAGCAAAGTCTTCAGAAAAACAACAAGTTCCTCAATTGCTCTGTCCCCATAGCTAGTGAGATTTGTTTTATTTTCAGTAGGCCGAATAAATGCTAACATCCAAGATTGTCAACAAGTGTTTAAAAATAATGTTGACGTCGAGGTCAGCAAACCGGCCCTCGACGCAAGAACGTAATTTGGCGACCACGTCCCCATAATTTGCCTTGTAACTCTCACAGCTAGAATCAAACTGTTTAAGTTCGATGCCTTGATACGTTGAGTTACCTTCATCATCTTGACAAACG
>JBAHVQ010222215.1:0-10988 GCA_036872915.1 Nanipora kamurai
AACAGTATCATATTGCAAATTTTTAAGTTCTTGATAATTTGACTGGAAATCATCCAGTAATATCAGCCAAAAATAACATGTCCGAAAACCGAGCTTATAGATCCCAGCTTTTACATTCATATAATAATAAATATAATAATAAAACAAAGGTACAAACAAAGAAATAACTACGTTCGAACCTCCCAGAATAACAACTTGTCATAAGCCCCTCTATTATTTGACTATCGGTCCACCACTTCAAATTTCAAATTTTATTGTATTTAATTACATAAAGATTTATAAAAAATACAAAAAGGTGGTGAGGAAGCCCAACAAGAAGCAATAGTTATAAATAGGTTTGGCTCCTCATTTTGAGAGTTAAAAATGACAAAATTGAATAGAGTAGCAAGCGAAGAGTAAAGTATGTAGAATTTAATGACGTTACACAAGAGTAAACTACTATAAAATTAATAACTGCAGAAAAAGTAAAGTTTTAACATCGAAATTCTCTCCATCAAATCATAATCGAGGCTTCTCGAAAACGACCACTTCATACAATACTAAATTACCTCTTGTGAACGACCACCTTAAATTCCCCATTGAGTTTTTCACATGTTTTAAACCTCCGACGACCGACCACTCAAGACAAGGAATGAAAACCGTGGCAACTTTGTTCTTCTGCTTTTATTTTTGTCTAGCATGGGCGGACAGAAACATCAGCTTATGCACTGATTTCACTTGTTTTTGAGTTAAAGTTTGGTGAATACATGCTAGTATTCTCCTGGGGTCTCTGGGGGTTTCACTCAGTGCGGGTTGACTGTTCGTCGTTAAAAATAGTAAGCGACTTCCTTGTCGTTGCCAGGTTACTTGTTGCTAGGATTTGTTTACTTTTTTCTCCTCATTTTACCGGTTAATTCTTATCACATGACGAGTTGCCATTCCTATTTCAGAACACGTTTCGCTCTCTTAAGGGCCCTTGCTCGAACCGTCAGAATTTGTCTACATGAAATTAGAGGTCTACGAACCTTTAATTTTCTACGTTGTTTTACACAATACCCACGCAGCATCCCATATTTTTACATCATTCCCGGTAAATGGACACTGGCGCGCATGTTTGCTCCGGTAAGGGAATTATGGATGACTCTATTTCAACCAAAAATGTCCAGTGGAAAGGCAAGGCAAATTGGAGTGTTTTCACATATTATTTTGATATATCGCCGTCTATTCATGTTTCTATAACAGTACAGAGGTACATGAAATCTATTTTGGGTTTGCTTTTAGGGTTTATCAAGATTTCATAATGTAGATCGTTTTTTCGCTTTCTCATTGACAACGGGGCTCGTCGAAATCAGTACGTCGAGTCAAATTTTCACTACAGGCCTCCTGAAGTCAACATTTCTGACTAATTGACCGAGGTTAGACATTTATTTGTATCTGCACGATTCACCCACCAGATTACTCAAACTTGCGAGTCAATTCCTTGCAGCTGTCGGAAATCACCGTGATCTGTATGCAAAGCCCATACGCAATATGAAGCCCAAATGGTACGCAGACTTTTCATTTTAGAAATCAAATAAAGTTTTAGCAATGAGACCAGTTAGGGAGAAAGTTGGCTAAATTTTATGCTCAGCAAGATAGCGTTTACATCCACGGTTTCGCTATTAACATTTTTTCTCTGGTGAATTTTTTAGAGAAACTCAAAGTATTACTGAGATATTAGTACAGGGTGGTGTACCAGTGTGTCCGACTTACCGAGGAATCAAGCTGATTGCATCGAACAGTATCTTTATGTAAGGTCCGCAACATAATCATGGCCACCATACCCGATAAGAAGAGAACAATCACCAAAGAACTCATGATACTAAGGAGGAAAAAATGAATAAAAAACCGAACGATTACCTTTTACATAAAGAGGTAAAACTAGTATAGGTATCCTGAAACTTTATATTTCCATAATATCGAAACGAAGAAAGGAAAACTAATTATACTACTCGGTGATTCTGAACTACCGATAAAGCTGGGAATAGACCTGGAAATGGCAGGATCAATAACTTCTACGCACTGCAAAACTTTTTAGTAAAAGCATACATTGGACTAGCTGACATGCAAGTCTTTGAGCCCACAGGACAGGCTCTGGTAGACACAAGGACTGCAGTTCATCTTTGCCACACAACATTGGAATCAGCCTAGCTCACAACGTCGTCTTACCTGAACCACTGAATACTGGTATGTGGCACGGACTCCAAGATGTAGTCCCAACGAGAAGCCCACTTGATACCGTTGTTTTTCTACCAACAGAAACAAAAACCAAGTTTAGGGCTTGTTTTTTTTCTACGGTACACCGAGACTAATTAACATCAACAAATCTAGCGGTATAGAACAGGGGCGGCCCAGGATTCTGCGCCCCTCTTACTCAAATTAAGTGGCCGACCCAATTTTTTAATTAAGTGCTCCATTATTATGTAAATTTATCTGCAAGGCTTCGGAAAAGGGTTTCAAAAAGTAATTCATTAGCAGCAACTTAGAATAACATTTGAACATTGACATCTACTTACTTTAAACTGGATTGTATATGTATATGTTATCTCGATGTCTTGATCTACTTTAGCAGGAATGGCCATAGGTTCACACGTTTCTTTGCAAGTTTTAGAACAGCTGCAAAGAAATAAAGTAAATTGGTACAACCTACAAACGAATCCTTATATAACATCCACAGAATCCCAACAATTCCACCTTTATTTTCTATTCAATGGCGTTCCCTAATCATAATAGGGACTTTCAGTTAGTCGCGACGACGACGGCGATTAACAAGCAACTAAAATATTAGATTTAATCAAAAACCACAGACATTTGGCGTCGTTCTAAATATTTCACATTTGTGTTTTAATCTATGAAAAGACTGAAAGTTTCTAAAGGGATCCTGTTCGATGGTTTGACGTCAAACTCAGCCAACAGTATTAATCGTTCCATCAGTTAACTTCGTCCTGAAAAGACGTGGTAAGCAGAATGAGGACGGCGTGTGGATTACCCTTAGGACTAAAAATTACTCTCTGTTTCGCATGGAAAATTCTTTTACATGAAGGACGCCATGAAAATGCACAAATCTTTTGTTTTACGTGTATTAATAAAGTACAGCACAGTTCGGCGGTTGAATCTGAATGCTGCTATTGGCTACTTGCTTCATTATACCGAAAGCACAATGTGCTCAGTGAGAGTGAAAGTGCACACATTTGAAATAAAAGCTGAACAAAAACATAGAACAAAGCCTTTCGTTCCCTTTTCAGAAATGTGTCTCAATTGACTATGCGCAGGGTTACCGTTTAGTTTAGGATTAGGGCCTTCATTTTCGTCATTCGTTGCCAAAAACTAACCACGGAAAATTGGTGAACCGACGTGTTGCGAATCCCGCACAAAGCAAGATTTTACCACACTTTTCAGCGCGGATGCGCGTCGTTCTCGCGGAATTTTGATAGAAGTATTATTCCTACCGAGAACTACGCGCATTCGCGCAGAATGTGCGGTAAAATCGTGCTTTTTGCGAGATTCACGATACGTGTATAGAGGCGTAGGAAGTTCTTCAGGAGGAGGGCAGAAACCGCAGGAATACGTAGGCATAGACAGAATGTATCACAATAACTATTTTGGCTTTGTGGTTAGGTAAGTTGTGAAATAAACTCGTGTTAATAAACACGAAAACTGGCTGAATTAAATATTTTCCAATAACGATAAATTGAAAATTATGGAAATGAAATAACTATTAGTAAAATTTCAGGTCTAATTTTCACCAGACTAGGAAGCAGGTAGTTAGGGCAACGGATTCTTTGTCAGGCAAACTATTAATATCATGCAACTTGCTGACACACCAGCGCCTCATTAAGTTATTTATGTTGTACGTTTACAAAGTGCGTACAGAATGTATCGATCTTGTGTGAATACACGAAAGTTAATCCTTTATTGTTCGGATTTCTAGGTCGCTCCTTGACAAGTAAAAATGTCTGGCGTTAGTTAAGGTTAAATTAATAAGTTGTTACATGGAAACCTAGGCTAGTAAAGGGTTAATAGATATGAACTTGGCATCTTCAATTAAACAACTTCGAACAACCTGTTACTTTTATAAACTATATTAATAATTACATACGGTTACATAATTAGTGTTATATATAATTTTTACCTATAGTTATATACATAGGCCTAATTACATTTCTGCCATATCTAGACATGAAGTGGAAATTCTTAAATTCTATAGATCCGTCGATTCAATTCACGGTAGAAAGCGACATGAGTAACTACTTTCCTTTTTTAGATTGTCTTTTTTTTTGAGAGCCGAAGCTATACCAACTAGTTTCGATGCATTGGAAAGTGAGTGAAAATATGTATTTGATGTTTTGAAGGCCAACAACGATCCTAACGATTTCTTGAAAAACTGCTTAAAACCAGTCACACCACCAAGCTCAAACACTGTTTCGTATATTTAAGGAATTACGGAAACTATTAAGAATCTTAGGTTGTTTTAAAGTAAAAGTTTCTTGACGTTGGGGCATATTTTTGAGAAGCCTAAGGACCGTACAGGGAAGGGTCAGAGAAAATACGTGATTTATTCCATTCTCTACAACGACTGTGATCAGGAATACATCGGCCAGAATTTAAGAGTGTATCACCCCAAAATTTCTTTTCACTGCAAAAAGTTCACGTATTTCCCAGAGAAATATTTTGTCTATTTAGTTCTATTTTCTCCACACCTAGGCATTTTATATCCCGTCAAAGTCATGAAAAAACACCGCCATTCTGTTGAGAAGAATAGGGTTATGCCTACTTCGACGTCAGAAGCTAATTTACATCGCTACTTTCAAAGAACGACCGCATTTGAACTACAAAATAAATTTATTTTTATTTTATTTTTATTTTATAAGCTTTGCCCACCTTAACTGTAATACAAAAATAAATAAAAAAGAAAAGCAATAACAGATTACAAAATAACACTAACAAGATGATGGCCGGGTGACCGCAATAGCTTTCGGCCAATTACTGCAGTCCCTAATATAACATACAGTAAACTAAACGATACACACATACAAAGCCACACGAGAGCCCGTGGAACTTTCTTTTCTTGTTTATACGTTTCTTAGAGCTCCCAAAGAAAACAAGGTATTTGTCAAAGTGACAGGGCCAAGAAAACTCGAAAACGGAATTGTTGTACCGGGATCATTTCAAGAACAGAGCAAGAACACCCAGTGGAGTAATCGCCAAGAAGTTTGAAAAGGCGGTGCAAAGGATGAAAGAAATTTGTTCGCACATCGACATTTCGGTTCAAACCTTGAGGAAAATTTCAACGATAATGTAAACCGTGAGGTTTTCAGTAAAATGAGTTCAGTGAAAATATAAAAAGATATATCTCTTATTTCTACTTCGGGCAGCTGTCTACCGCTGGCTAAGAAACCGGTAAAAATACTTGGCGGCGCGCTTATTCGAAGGTGGGCGCTTATTTCAAAATTCCCTTTCGGGTATGGCCGCTTATTCGAAAAAATACGTTGTATTAAGTAGGAGACCGGCATTAGAGGAACAAGTTTCAAAATTCGTAAGGTCTTTCTGCAGGAGAACTACGTCACCTGGAGTGTTTATTTCCTTTCAGAGTTTAGTGTCATCACCATAAGTTGCAATATTTAAATTGCTAATAGAAGCAGGAAGATCGTCTACATACAATAGAAACAACAGTGGACCAAGGACTGAACCTTGTGGTACATCTGAAGTTACAGGGAGAGGTGATGAATGTTCCACTGAGAATAGTGGTCTGTTGGCGACGGTCATGGAGATAGGAGCAGAACAATTAAAAATGCTGCCTATAAATCCTAATTCTCAAACTCATTAATAATTCATGAGGAAATTGTTCAATCAGACGCGCTGAATTATACCACGTGAGCGAGCTTGAAATACCAGGGAAGTACTGGGCAGAGAACTTGAACTGTTTTTTCCAGTCCTTTGACTGGAAATAATACTTCAAGTCCAAGAACTTTTAAAATATGATTTTGAGAAGTCATTCACTCGGGATTTGTTCCAGTCCTCGGCTTCGCCTCGGATTGGAACAAATTCCTCGTACTCGAAAACCCGGTCAAGTCCTCATTTTCAGCCTTTAAATATTAAATAGAGGACGTTTGTGACTAAACTTCTCAAAAGCCTTTGACATGTCCAAATAAATTACATCGATTTATTTATCGAGATCCAGATCTTGAGCAACTTTATCAAAAATTCCATACGCTTTGTTTTCTTTTTTATGGAAGGGAACAACATTTGCAAGTTTCCAGTCCTGTGGCACTACACCGATACGGAGGAATTTATTGAATAGATCACGCAGTGACGGTGCTATTTGACAAGCTGTCTCTGTTAGTAAACGTACAAGAATACCATCTGGGCCGTGTGCTTTGTCGTTGTTAAGATTCCTTAGTACGATAGTAACAGCTTCTGGCGTTAACGTTACATCTTCCGAGAGAGGTGTATTTAGTGAAAATTTTAAATAGTTGTCATCGGTGCACAGGTCTCCAGTAACATCGTCGGTAGTATAAATAGATATAAAGTAATTACTGAAGAGAGTTGCAATATCTGCCGGATTTTCAGAATATGATCTAGTCCTTTCACCAATGTCCATTAACATCTTCACGAGAATGTTACAGACCTTTGACTTCGCTTGAATAACAACCAGAATCGCTTTGGGTTGCTTCCATGGAATACACAGATAGAGTTAATGTATTTGGAGCGGCTCTCGCTCAACACTCTCTTGATCCTCGTTCTCAGATTTTTATATTTTTCTCTCTGAGATAGCTGTTCGGTGCATGAGATTTCTTTATCCTGAGTATTAAGGAATTTTTCTTTATAATATTGCGCAGTATTGTGCTGTTCATCCAGGGAAGATAATTCCGACCACCTAGCTTCTTAGCTGCATGGAATGTGATTAGCAACAGTAGCTACGAAAGTATTCTTCAAATTCACCCAGATCTCATTAATATCGCCATCGACTGAAATCAAATTAGATAGATTAAGAGATTCGAGATTTAAACGCAGAGCTTCAAAGTTTCCAAGCTTATAATCATACACAGTTCTGTTAAGTTCAGGTAATTTCGGATAGTGTACAAGTAAATCGAAGGCGATTATACTGTGTTCGGTGAAGATTTTTGCTTCTGTAGGAGGCCATATGTCTGATACTTTAACTAGCTCAGGAATATTGGTGAGAACCAGATCGCGTACGTTGTCGCCTCCAGTAGGTGAGGTATTAGGTTAAACTAAAAAGTGATCATGTAGTAGTTCCCCGAAACGAATGTCGTTGACTCCTGTTATTTTTTCAGGATAATTCCAGGAAACATTTAGTATATTTTAAATCTCCTGGAAGCACAACGTTTGAATGGCGAGTGTAAACATCACACAGAAAGTTGCTGAAATTGTCCATCCAGATTTGATCTGCATTTGGTGGACGGTTAGAGGAACAAAACAAAAAAATCATCTTTGAACTAGTTATTATTTCAGCCAAGACAATTTCTAGATCATAGTTATGATTAACTTCGCGCACAGCAATCTTTACAGCTAGTAGTACTCCGCCACTTCTGGTTTTCCGATCGTTTCTAAAAACAATGTATCCTGCCGAATGCAGAATTTCTGAGTTGTCGATATCCTTTTCAAGCCAAGTTTCATTAACATAACGATATCCTTATTAAGACAAATTTCATTAACATAGACAATGTCACTTTCTTCACTGTATACCAAATTCCGGAAGCACTCAATGTTGCTATCTTTCTTACTGTTGTTTGTTTTATGTAAACTTATTAAACTTCGAGAATTAAGCGCCAGACACTTCACAGACAGATTTTGCTGTTAATTTTAACTCTCGTCAAAATGTGATGAGTCATGTATATTTTAAAGATATTATTTGTTTTATAAGCTTTGTATGATATTATAAGCTTTGAACAACTCAACGAGAAAAGCTAGCCCTTTAAAATTTTTTGTCTTTTTTTCTTTGCATTCGTTCTTTTGTTCTACGTATCCAGTCACCCGACACTGGGCGTTAAAAGGTTGATGAATGAATTTTCCGCCAAATTGATAACACCTAATTTTTGAAGTTGCATTCAATCGCTGTTGTTGCCATCGAAACAGAGGAAATCCTTAACATTATACTTAATATCATCAGCTTGAACTGCCATTACAGCTTTTCTTTTTCCCACATTTAAAGTGATGAGGATCATCACAGAAAGATTAAGAGTCAAAACTATGTTCAGTCACCTTAAAATTACGTCCTGCTGTTGCCAAAAAGTTGACGCAGATAGTTCAATTATATTCGACCCCTAAATTTGTTCATTGTTTAAAACTGGGGTACATTTTACATGATACGACAATTATCATTAACTTGGCTCTACGTCAGCGGTTTCTAAATCATGGATAGCGACGGCGAAGCGGCTTGCATCTCTCCTCATCCAGGGTCGGGTTCTCAAACATGGCTGTCATGGGTCGTGGGGGTCAAGTTAGCGAACGGACTTCCTGAAACGATTAGATTCTTTGGCAAAACCAGCTTCATTCTAATATGTAAACACTTTCTAGATGAAATATACAAATCTACGTAAACGATGGGCTACAACAACTTTCGAGTAAAAAGATTATAAATTAGATAAACTATTGAAATATTCCTCGTAATCTCCTTCACAGTTGCTAGCACTTCAGTGAGTTCAAAAACAAAGTTGCTAACACTTTAGTGAGTTCAACAATTCTCCATATTATTTTAAAGTACAAGTTAAAGTTTTACCAGTGATATAAAATTAGAGTACTGCGTAGGCAGCATAGAACGACGGAAGCATATAAAGTCAAAGTATCAGGTAGCTGCCAAAAAATTGAGAAGGTCAAACTGGTTTCGAGGCCCTTCGTCGGAGATGCTCTTCTTCTTCTCTTCGGAAACTTCAGTTTCACTCTCCCAAATTTTCGACAGTATTCTGACTCTTTTGGCTTTAAAATCGCACGGGTCGATAAGGCAAAATCATCACGACAATTTGGGCCACCGAACATGTTGGTTGTATATCGTCTATACCTCTTTGGTGTCACTTTAGCAGACAGCAAACGAGCTCCTTCCCAATCTTCGTCACTTCCATCATGATACTCGATGGTAATTGTCACATGGTTAAAAACGTAGTACGTATCTTTCTTGTCAAACGAGGGCTAGAAAGAAACAGCGAACATAAGAAAAAAAGTACAAGGTCATAATAGGAGGAAATAAAATTCTAGACCACTCTGGTATCGTTATCTTTTAAGCTGGATACACGGTGCGCGTTTTTATTGGTCTTTACCAACGATTCCCTCCCGTTCGCTGCATCACTACGTGCGAGGGCAGAGCCCTCGAATCTAAAAGCTAATATTATTGATTGGGTAGTTTGACTTTCGGCAGTGGAAAATGTGTCAATCCTACCGTTAACTAAATTAAGGAAAAGTTTATACGCAGTTAGAGGATAGAAGGTTGACGGTTTTAAACAAAAATACTCTACTTTTGATGTCTGAAGGATTCGATATCAACTTCAGTGTCTGAAGGGACTTCTTTTTGTGACAAACTTCCTTTTTAATTCTATTTTAGAGTCCTCCTCAGGTTAATATGAAATGACAAATTCACAATTATCCTACACTTCTGAAGTCAACTGAAAAAGTTGACTCAAGCGGGATTTGAACTCACACCTTCGGGAATCCGGTCCGCCGCAAATTCACCATGTGAATGTATCATTTCATATTATCCTGAGGATAATTCTGAAATAGAATTGTAACACTGCACATGCATCCTCTTGGATAGCGTTAAGTTGTTGCGAGAATATCTTGTGCACTTAAATTGGATGATAACTCGCCTCCAATCCCAGTAGACTTGATAGCTCAACAGGTAGAGCGGCGGACCGGATTCCCGAAGATGCGAATTCAAATCCCACTCGAGTCAACTTTTTCAGTTGACTTCAGCAGTGTAGGATAATTATGAATTTATCATTCATTTTTAAATTCGTTAAGGAACCATAGGGCCTTAGAGTTCAATTTCGCGTCGTGAAAACAGCTGGTTTGCTTATTTCCTTTCCAGAGAGGTAAGTTAATTTTTCACACTTCACAAGGATGAATAGTGATGAACTGGGACTTGGTTCTGGTTGGAACTTAGATTTTTCTAAGTCCCGATTCCAGCAGGAAATCATGAAAAATGTTCGGCCGGAACCATAACTTTTAGAAAAAGTAACTTAGTAAAATAGAAACCAATATACGAATACACAAACCACAAAAGTTATAAAACATTATGAAGCTAGCTTTGTAAGCAGCGGAAATATGGAGGACAATTTTAATATTTTCCATTTCGTATCATTCAATAAGGGGTTATTTTCATTTTTTCGCCACACAACTCCACAAGGACAAACTAGGACTAAGCCTGTACATCATCTGCCTCCTAGTTCAAATATATATAATGGAATTACACAGGAGTACCTGGACGTTATTCCAAAGATTTTCAATATTTTCAATTAAGAAATATATTTTAAGAGATATTACGAAGACCCTGATATCATAACCCAAAATCAATGTCATAAGGGGCTGATGAAAAACAATCCTTTTTATTTTTTGAAAATTTTGAGTTTCCAGTTTGATGCTGTTCAGTTCTTAGAAAATATTTGCTGTTGAAACAGTGAAATGTCATCGACTAGAAAAACTCTGAGCTCCAGACGGAACTCGAACCCCCAACCTTCTGAATGCTAGCCAGACGCTCTAACCATTAACCAGTCGGCAATGACTTGCTGGACTACAAGCCGTTAGATGTTGGTAAATCTCCAAATGTTGATTGGAATTTTCGATTTGAACAAACATCAAATTTCCTAGGAATTTAATAGTATCAAACTGCAAACTCAAATACCGAAAGTAACCTTGCTCTGCCATCTGAGTTCTGGTGGCTCAATGGTTAGAGCGTCTGGCTACCATTCAGAAGGTTGTGGGTTCGAGTCCCGTCTGGAGCTCAGCGTTTCTCCAAGTCC
>JBAHVQ010222236.1:0-10986 GCA_036872915.1 Nanipora kamurai
AACGTTTAGTGCAGGCACCCCCAAATCCTCCATGGCTCCACCAAAATTTCAGTTCTAGCTACGCCATTGCTTATTCGAGAGTGAGGAACTTGCTTCTAAGCAGTGAATTATGATCTCCACTGTGCCGGAGATCGTAAGATAAATATAAAAAAGTGCACTGCTGCCACCACGCCGGTAGAAAAGGAAATACTCAGGATAATGAGAGGCTACAATTCGACATTTATTACAGTTCGAGACCAATTGACAACTTGTCACCGAAAAAGGGTACAGGTAACCTAGGCAATCTGAGAGGTGTGACTCAATATGGAGATTTTTCGAATGGTGACCAACAAGTAACATCAGCATTTATGCCATGTGCTGTGTTGTGCAATTTTTATCTTATTTTACTTTTATTATATTTTTAATTCACTTCATTCTTATTTTAATATAATTTTTGAATAAAATAAATTAAATTTAAAATAAAGCAAAATAAAACTAGTTGGTTTTTGTTTCATTTTAAATTAATTTATTATAAAAAGTAAAATAAAAATAAAAATTATTAGTTTCCATTTTATTTTATTTTTAATTGATCTTATTTTTAATTTATGTCATTTTTATTTTACTTCATTTTTAAAATAAAATTTATTAAATTTAAAATGAAACAGAAATAAAAGTAGTTTTTATTTTATTTTTTTCATTATATTTTGTTTATATTATTTTTTTAATTTTTTTTAAATAAAATAAATTAAATTTACACTAAATTAAAAATAAAATAAAAGTAATTAATTTTTATTTTTTATTTTATTTATTTATTTTTTTAATAATATATGTTTAAACTAAAATCAAAATTAAATAAAAGTAATTAGTTTTTATTTCATTTTATAACATTTTTATTTTATTTTTATTATCTTTTATTTTATTTTTGCTTTATTTTTGTTATTTTTTATGTTATTTTTGTTATTTTTATTTAATTTTTAGTTAATTTTTAGTTCAGTTTTTATTTTTATTTTACTTTTATTTTATATTTAGTCTATTTTTATTTTATTTTTTCAAGTAAAATAAAATTAAAATAACATAAAAGTAAATAGTTTTTAGTTTATTTCTATTTTATGTTTTTTTTAATAATTTCTTAAAACAAATTAAAATAAAAATAATTAGTTTTTATTTTATTTTATATTTTTATTATTTTAAGTTTAATTTAAAAAAAAATAATGGAAAAGAAAAGTAAAATAATTAGTTTTTATTTTATTTTTAGTTTCTTTTATTTTAATTTGATTTGATTTTTTAAATATAATAAATATATTCATTTCCATTTCAGAACCATCCTCAGGGTATTATGAAACGATAAATTCACAATTAATCATTTCCTCTCTCGGCCTTTGGTTGTCGCGCGCCACCAAGAAAACGGCTGTGGGGACGAGAACGATAATTTCTAAAGCATTGTCCTTCCCAGAGCCCTTAAAGTGGCTTTCGCTTGGCTCCGGGCTACCCGGTTAGCACTAGTTTTCATCTGTGAAGTTGACGTGACTTCACATCAATGATAATATTCACTTCCGCATTCATCGTGTCGCAAGTTCGGCCTTCACTCGGAAACCGAGGTGATTCGCGAAACGATTAATTAAAATTCCGCTAATTTACTTCATTTGCGCGAAATTCAAAGTTCTCCTAGTACATTTAGATAAAGCACGACTGTCTACTTGTTTGCCTATACCTTTACCTTAATATACAAACAGCACTTGGAATTTTTTCGTGTATATTGGTCAAAGATTTTATAGAGTGGAGTTTATATTTTCGATGGCTACAGAAAGCAAGTTTTACTTGAATACCCACAGCGAACCTGACAAATTTGCCGCAAACGTTGCCGTCGATCCAACCTGGAAAAAGTTATTCGAAGGCTCAACCAATAAGTATTCGGGATATGTTAAGACTATTGAAGAAGCTATGAAGCTTATAAGAGAGTACGAGTTGAGGGCCACGACTAAATTCTCTTGCTTTAAAGCTGAGAAGATGTTTGGAGGAGGAGGTGAGCATTCATGTGTAATTTATATTGTATTACTAGAAACTAGTCTTGGTTCATGTGTTGGGCCCTTTACCCGCCCACATTATCAGTAAATAGTCACCCAATTGCAATGCACAAAACTTGGTCCTTCTTCAGGGAAGAAAAATGTGAAAAAACACTTTCATTATCCAGTCAAAGTAAAGCAGATATTGCCTTCCCCTTGCTCATACCCCACCCCCCACAGACAATTTTTCAATGTTGACAATGTTGAGAGATAAGACTCACCACATTTGCAATTGCCGTAACTATCAACATTGAAACAAGGGACAGGTTTATTGGGTTAACATTGCAGACCATCTGCATCCCTTAGAATTCTTACTTTTGATTGCATAAAATTAGAATAATAATAAAATAATACAATAATGATCACAATGATAATAATGATAATGATGATAATGATGATAATGATGATGGTAATGATGACTACAATAATAACAATAATAATAATAATAATAATAATAATCACCCAAACAGAGACCACAATTTTTTCCACCCTTTTTTACATGTTTACTTTAAATCACTCAGTATTGTGACATTGCTGACAGAAGTTTGGGCAAAAATTCTGACTAAACATTTTGGTATTTGCTTAAAATAATTTACTGTAACTGGTTTGTTTTTCTTAAAAATTACTTTCCCGAGTGAGCCTTCGTTTCTGTTATTATCAACTTTATATTCGCTTACAAATCTTAGGCCAGTGGTCTGTGCTATGAGAAAAGAGACCTCTAATGACCTCATCATTTTTCTGACACTTTTTGGGGAGTAGAAGCAGTTTAGTTGGTTTCATACACGTCAGTAAACTAGAGATACGTCTACTTTCCCACCGGCGTCTGTACGTTTGTTTTGATTTTATTCGAAAGCGTTTTTAACAGTTGATGTTTTCGAAAACTCGAAGTATCCTCATCGACCAATTCGGCAACTTTGCTGAGCTTCGTGGTCAAATTACATATATGCCACTGATTCTAAGGCAAATTGAAGCTGTTCTTTCTCCCATTGTTTGGCAGACTCATCACTTGAGCCCAATTAAAGTTGCCAAAGTGAAACTTTTGATGGTTCCAGCTGTTATATTCAAACATGCGCGTTGAAGATATAGAGGGGCTCCAAAAAAGGAGCCTGGGACTTTGCTTCCTTCCCCTGGATCCACCACTCGTTAATATTATTATTTTTATTGTTATTATTCTTATTTAAACGTATTTAAAAACGGTAGCCCGACGCGTCAGAGCACATACTAGGCTTGTCATTTCCACCGGGCTCTTTACCTTAGTCAAAAATCCTACTTTATTGATATATAACGTTAATATCGACGTCACAAATTACTTGATTACAAGTTAGTATATGCTCTATCCGAAAAAGCAAATGTAAATAACATTCCTTGCCCAACAGGATAGCCTTAAATTGTTTACATGAGAGGTTATTATCTTTTATAGTCTTTGGTAAACTATTCCAGAGACTCGCACTTGAATAGCCCATGCTTTTCTTCAATAAAGTTGAACAGGTGATACTATTCTTAAATAAAGTTGGTGTTAGGTTTTTGAAGTGCGTAGTCACTGTCATCACTTCGAAGACTACAGTTTAAATTGTTGCACACAGTTTTTTAGCATTCACAAATATAAACAAAAACAGAATAATTTGCTTGAGTGCGGAAGAAACCCACATATATTTGCTTTAAAACCAGAGGAGCCTGGAAAGTGATATTGCTTTATTGGTCAGTTGTTTAGTTTGTGAGATAAATTCACTTGAAAGTTACAAGCACTTTGATCGAATAATCTCCGAGATATATTGCTCATTTTTAAATAATTCACGATGTTCTTTTAATGTTTTGACTTCACAGGTTATCAAAGGGAGATTTGAAAGAACTTTAAGCAATATTCATCATTTTTAGAGTCAATTACATAACTAAAAATAAGACCAATCTAGTATTTGCTTTAATCCAAAAATACATTATGTCCAAACCAAAGCCATATTGAAATTTAAGACCTTAACAGGAAGCGTGTATGTAAGCTGTGAAACCCCACCCAACACTTATTCTAATGGTTTCGAGTAATCCCGTTCCCGCTTTACTAACATGAAATTGTTTTGTTTACAGGTGGCCTTCTTACTACAGAACCATCGTGGTGTTGTGGTAGTATATATTTGAAGCGTCATGGACAAGAACGCGAGCTATTAGGTCATGGATGGAAACTTCATAGACGTCCATTCTTCGTTATTCCCTTGTCGTTAATACAGGATAATAAATCTGGTTCAGGAATGGCTAACTGTTCAGAACGAACATTCATCGTTGAATTGAAGGGGTTTCCCACCCTCCGCAATGATATCGAAATTTTCGCTACTACTGAGGCAAATATGCAGGATGTGGTTTGCAATTCGGATGAGAATTCTGGTCTGGATTACGCCGTCATAAAAGTGATTGATTTTGATGATGACCTTGTCCGGAATCCTGCTAAAGGTTCTCATTTTTTTAAGCCAACGCCGCGACAATGGAAGCAAACATTCCTTCCTGTATATGAAGTTCGGAGTGGACAACGTTTAACACTTGGGAGTAGTCAAACTAGCGTAACTCCGTTTCCAGAAGACTTGATAAGATGGGCAAATCGTGGCGAAAATGTGGTACCCAACCAGTTAAAAGATACACTGTTCACTCTGGGCTCTGATTTGAAAAGTATAATAAAAGGAAAGGAATTTCTGAATTCTTTTGGCCCCTTATATTGGAATATCTTCCCTGGGTCTCCTATCTGTTTACCGGTTGATGGGTTTCCAACATTTGGCATGCATACCAGTAGTATATTCGTCACAAGTGCAAAGAATATGTCAATGCAGCTTATTAACTTTGCTTAGCCAAGAGTTAGCCAAGGAACTCTTCAAGATTTAGAGATTGTCGTCAGTACAATGGTATAATTGTATTATCACCAATATGATTTAACACCATTGTTGTCAACGTCATTATGTTATTCATCATTATGTTCAACTGCAGTCATCCGAAGATGTCGTTACACCTGGCAATTTCTCGTGTAACAACTCGCACACTCGCAACTACAAAGGCGCCCGTACTAATCACGCAACAATTTTAACATCATACCGCAAAATTGCCACAAGTCGACCACTTTTGTATAGCAACTATCGGGCAACGAGTGGCGAAGTTGCGAGACGAGCTGCGAGGTAGGTATTCTCGAGTGGTCGACTTGTTTCACGTGGAGGAATTTAAATTTGATTAGCTATAGCAAACGTGATTACCATACGTCATATCATCACAACAAGGTCGTTTGAATATGTGCTTTGTGTAATGAGTGTCACGTCACTCAACTGTTGTGTTAATTAATAACTAACGCATTACATAAACGATATCGATTTTTGAATAAAAGCAGTTGAACTCTAGCTGTTTGACTGTTTACACTTGTTATTGGCGACATTGATGACCCTCCCCCAATTACACCTTGGTCCAAAAATCTATCGGTAAATTTCACGTATTGCAAGTGGGACAACTCCTTCCATACGGAGAATCACGCCGCGAAAAAGAGGCTGGGAAGGACTTCAAAACAGATAAATGGTGTGATTACAAAATCCAGTGTTGTAGTTGGCAAGGGGCAAGGGAGCAGTTATCCCCCAGAGGTCAACTACGCAAGTGTTTTTTGAAAGCATTTGTTTTCTTACAAACCAGAGAATTTGTTTCCAGACTGTAGCATGGACTCTCTTTCCTCCCTTTTTCTTTCCGATTCACTCCAGTGAACTCTAAAAAGTCCTTCTAGAGTTCAATGATTCATTCAGGGGGTGCCACCAGATACCCTTAATCGCTTACGTCGTCGGGACTCAATTGCCCCCCCCAAAAGGAGCATGCTAGCTACCGCCCTGAAATCACAGTTATTTTGTCAAATGATAGAATGAAGTTTCACACCATCTGACTGCATAAGTATGGTGTTGAAACTCAGAGTTGCATGCAGGGCGAACTTTTCTAAAAAGAATGTTATAAGCCTCTTTCGCTTGCAAGTTGTCTTTGTTTACACTGGAGTAGAGAGACTTACGGTTCTCGTCGACTTGCACATGTGCCCTTAGGCATGTCTTACTAGACTGTTACTTTTCTCTAATTTTGCAATTGTTGAAAGTTTTGGTTTTTCTTTTTACGATAAAATATTCGAGACAGAATTTTTCAGAGCATCTTATTGCTGCACCTGCTCGGTACAGAATTCAAAAAAGGTAATTATACTGAATATACACTATATGTATACTATATATATACATATATATATAGTATTCACTATATATATACATATATCCCGCTATTGTTGAAGGTGAGGTTAAGCTTCATAAAGGCGCAATATTGCATGTTAAGAATTTAACGGCTACTCTGTTTTCAAGTAACAAAATAAATGTTACGCTTGTATTTTCCCGACGTTTTGATGCAAACTAGCCTGTGAGCAGGCTGTCGTGGAAGGAACGGGAGCTTGCACGGATCTTATTGCAATTTCATTGGTAGCATCCTAAATCGGAAAGCAGCTTTCCTGTTGGCTAACGGATCTTTCTCCCTCTATTAGCTGATTGAATATGCAGATGTTTTGTGTATATTGACTTATTGTGATTATTTCAAGGATCACTCGGAATAAGCTTGCGGAAATTATTACGAGTATTTACCTATTATTCCATTCCTTGTTTCTCCTTAAGGTTTCCATCCTTCTGATTCAGATCACCTTTTTTTTCCCAAATTAATTCTTGAATAATTGTATTTAAGAGGGAAAAGAAAAGTTCTGAAATTGACATCGTGAGAACGGTAAGACATGATTGGTTCATAGAGCATTTTATGTGGCAATGATAGATTCATTCCAAGGGGCTGAATTAAAATTGCAATAGGATCCGTGAAGGCTTTTTTCACCTAAAAGAGCCTGCTCGCAGGCTAAATTCAAACTAGAACCATCATTTAAAGAAGTAACCAAACGTAGAGTAGAAGCAATTTAAATATGCTAATGTTAATATATGGGAGAATGAAGTGAACACGTAAGAGTCAGAAATTTGTGCTTTCTTTTAGAATCAAAGAAAAATATTCAGTAGAGAGCAACGCTCCATCGTCTCTGTTGATTAGGTTGTCAGCTACGTGAACTTCTCTAGTATCTGTTTCGAAATTGACATCGTGAGAAGTGTAAGACGTGATTGGTTCATAGCGCATTTTATGTGGCGATGATTGGTTCATTCCAAAGAGCTGAATTAAAATTGCAATAGCATCCGTGCAGGCTTTTTTTCTTCAAAAGAGCCTGCTCGCAGGCTCAATTCAAAGTAGAACCATTATCAAGGGAAGTGAACAAACGTTGAGTAAAATCAATTTAAGCATACTAATATTAATATATGAGAGAATGAAGTGAACACGTAAGAGTGAAGAATTTGTCCTTTCTTTTAAAATCAAAGAAAAATATTGTCCTTTCTTTTGAAATCAAAGAAGGATATTAACTAGAGAGCAACTCACCATTGTCTCTGTTTATTAGGTTGCCAGCTACCTTGGCCCAGTTGTGTAAAACTCTTAATCATGATTAAGTCAACCGTCGGGTGATTAAAACGTAGTTAAATTCTCATATACTGATCCTGATTGGCTAAAACTCTAAAGCACTAATCATGCTTAAAGTTAATCACCTTTTTATAGAACCGGCTCCTGAACTGTTCTAGCCTCTACTATCTGTCTGCTGTACCAGTTACTGCTGCTACTTTATATTGTTGTGTTGTTCCACGGTATGGTATGGTTGATATTTTTGCTGAGGTCCACAAAAACAGACTTCTGTGATTGTTCTAGTCTGACGTGTTTTTCTGATGTTCTTTAATTCCAGGCGAGTTCCAAATTTAAGAACCTTGCCCAAGCTGAGCTACAATAGTTTATGGGTTTGTTTCGCAATGTAAACCGGCGATTGCTGAATGACAGAGTTTTTGTCTATAATGCAATGAAGTTTTATGAAATTATAGAGAGAGCTGATATTGAGCTGCATGATATTTGTTTACATAATGATGTGGTATGTGAATTATGTTTATGAAATAAATACAGTTAACGGTGAACACTTCGTGTTGTATATTGGTATGGGCAGTGACGTTCGTTGGGACTGGGGCTCCTTCATCCGACTAATCTGGTGATCGGCGGACTATTTAATGGGATGGGATCGGGTTAGTTGATCCAAAACCGTAGGGTTCCAGGGCTGCTTCTTGCGCCTGCCTGAAGGGTTGTCAAAGCCGTATCCATGAGCCTGACTGAAAGGCCTTACGGTAATCTTTCTCCCATCAATAGCACTGCGAGAGGAGACAGGGGAGGATACAGGGAGAGTTACCTTCCATTTATTACTGAGTCTTCTTCATAAACACCACGTCTCGTCGGTGAAACTCCAGTTTTCGCTATGGCCTGCAGCGCCAAGCTGGAAGTAAGTCAGCGTTCCAAAGCCAGGTGACTTCTACGCAAGGTGAGGGTGGCCGAGTTAGTCTATGAGGCAAACCACATTTACGATACCAAATTCGGGAGTTGCTGCAGTAACTAAGGACTATTTTGGAAAGAAAAGTTCCATTACATGTGCCGAGTAAATCCCAAGAGTTTAGAATTGTATCACTTTGTCAAATCCATTCAACTTTGAAAACCTGAAACCTGTTAGGCTCACATGTTTCAGGACTTTCCGCAGGACCTCGCCTCTTTCAATTCCCCCAATAAAGATGGCCAAGGATTTAGAGGCAGAGACCACCTGGTCTACGTATAATGCCAAATAAGTACTGAAAGCTACCAAATTGGGGGGGGTTATGTACAAACAAAGTAGGCACATCGAGAGTTATAAAAAGATATGATAACTTTTCCCCGCTTGACTGGTACCATAGTGTGAATTTTGGAGTCTCGGCCCATGGACAAAGTGTTTGGACAAACTGTTCTAAGTTAGTTTCGGCAGCTTTACAGTGTCTAAGAACTGTGAGTACATCCAGACCTTGTTTTAACTCAATCTTAACATGTCTACGAAATGAAAAGTTATTCTTATATGAAAGAACTCTTGAAAGTATAACCCAACATCACACATATCTTTAAAGTTATTCTATTAAATCACTAGAAATTTGTCTCTAGTATTACGAGGCAAGTACACACAAATTCACAGTTTCATTTAACATTGTCAACTCACCATGCAATGTGACGAATCCAGAGTGTTATTTACATACCAAACAGATCTTAATATGCAACAACGACGTGGGATGTGTAAAAAATGTAAAAGATTTTGCATTATGATTTTAAGAGTTCATTCAGATATGGCAAACTTAATTTTCATTACATAGGCACTTTAAATTGTCTGCCGAACACCTGGTTAGTCGGATGAAAGAGCTCGTCCCAATCCAAACGATCGCGAAGATAACTGCCCACACCGATATGCAACACAGAATGTTCGCCGTTAACTGTATTTATTTCATAAATATATTTAACTACTCTCCATTCCTTAAAACAGTAGACGGGCTACTGTAATACAGTACAATTAACGGATATGGTTTGTGCAGACAGAACGTGTATGAATCTCTATTTTGGAGCACAGCAGACTGAATGGGATGGGATCGGGTTAATCGATCCAAGAAAGACCGCACAGCAGCAAGCCTGCTTCTTGTGCCTGCCCGAAGTGTTGCCTAAGGCGTATCCATGGGCCTGATCGAAAGACCTTTCGGTAACTCTTCTCCCAACGGGTACCAGGTATACCAGTTGCCGTCGCCGCTCCATTCCGGAAACTGTGGCTGGAATACTTCCCTTGAATATTTGCACGAACTAATATTGTGTGCACGTGAATGTTGACATCTCGTGAAGCGAGTGGCAGGCCGGCAGACCAGTGGAAGAGAGGACTAGGTGAAGGTCCATCTACATGAATGTGAGATAAGACGTACGGTGGAAATCACGCAGGTAGTTAACCGTGCCTGACCAATATAAACAGTAGTTTCATGGTGGAACAACGAAGCAATGATAATTTGGAGTGTGGATTGGTTCGAAGGTACACTTTTAATTTTAAATCAAGCGAGTTTAGGATCTAGACAATTGGTCCAGAATCTAACATGTCGTCATTTGCCATCACTCCGAAAAGGCCTGTGGTTCTATTAATGTTTGTCAATATTCTGGAATTTAAACATAATTTGCTTCTTGTTATGTATATAGACAAACTTTTCTTAATTTTACTTCGGTTTTCGCTTAAACTCTTCGTCCTTATACTTTATTTCACGGTTTTGCATACAGATCATGCTTCAGGTTGTTTCATTTAGAAAACGAGTAGATGTTGGGCAATAGTTAAGTTTTTTTCAGTCCAGTTATAGCGAGGTTATTGGTTACAACACGTCCTGAAGACTCCAGTGACTGAGTCGTATACGTCAGGAAGAACAATCGTACGAAGCAATCGTCATTGTCGTGCGCCACGGGGAGTGAGGGAGTCGTGTGCCCTCTCAGTCAAATTATTGAGCTTTAGTTTAATAATTGCTTGACAATTTATCACACTAAGATACCGGATGCCAATCAAATTCTTTCATTATTTTCGTATGTCTTATTAGTTGATGCAAAAGATTATATAATGTAGGTCAAAATTGCGCATACTGCTCAAGCTTATAAACTCAAAAAAGTTATCTGAGCCTCTGACGAGACTCGAATTTGTAAATTCCTAATCGCCACCAGTGCTCTAACCGTTGAGCTACATGGACTCAGATGGAAGAGCGAAGGTTACTATTTGTACCTGTTTGTAGTTGACACGTGTACTGCTAACTGTAGTCTCGACAAGTCGTCTAGTCCACGTTAAATTATTTGTACCGACCAATGTTGTAAGGCATGGGGTAGCTTGGCGAACGTAGATCGAAAATGCGAATGTATTTGAAGTTTATGAACTCAGAAAAGTTATCTGAGCCTCTGACAAGAGTCGAACCTGCTACCTTCTGAGAACAAACAATACAACATACATACAATAATACATCAGAAGGTTACGGGTTCGATTCTCGTGAGG
>JBAHVQ010222247.1:0-10984 GCA_036872915.1 Nanipora kamurai
TGCAGAGACTTTGGCATAACTATTCGTGATCCACGAAGAACCACTCCCTTTGACGTAACCGTAAGTTCATCTTTTATAGCCTTGTATGAAATTGATCTAGGGTTTCCTTGACTTCTTGCTTTGCTTGTCGAAAGCGGTGTACAGCGTAACGGCTGTTCTGCTGCGGTTCAAAGTACGCTTTGAGTTTGGTCTTCGCAGTTTCATAATCATCCGCATTTCCCGTGTCCGGAATTTGACGGAATATTTCGCGTACCCGTTGTCCCGCCTGATATAAGAGTAGTGCACGTTTTCTCTTCGAATCAGTGATCCCACTTGCAATTCGAAACATCTCGAAGTCTTCCATCCAGATGTTCCATCGAGTATCCAGACTTTCGTCAACTTTGAGTCAGGATTGAATTTTGGAATGGGTTGAATCGAAACTGACTGTATATGTATATTATTGCCAATTTGCGCAGCTTGTTGATCTTCCGTCATCCTCATCGCCAATATTCTGATACAGACCCGTTTAGATTGCTTTATTAGACAAAACTCCTTATTAAATGAAAACGCTTGTAGATAATGATATTCTATATATCCCGTGGTCTGTATACATTGTTTCTTTGTTTAAACGTTCACGTGACCTAGTGACGTAACTACTATACCGCCCGGGTGACTTTATCTATTATAGGGTGAATTTAATTTTTCAACAAAAAGTTCAATTTGTAAATTTGTGTAAAATGTCCTGCTAAAATATTTCAAAATTTGTTTAAAATCTTGTAGAAAATAGAGACCTACAAAATCCTTTCTTGGTAAGAGCATGGTCAATTGAGATACATTGTCTGGAAACGCGATAAACTTAAAAGCGGCTAAAATTGATCTGCAATTTACGTTTAGGGTGTCCTGAAAGTGCGTGATTGTTTTGTTTTTACGTTTATTAATACCGTAAGGCATGCAGAGATATGGAAAGCCAGGGCCTCCTTGAACCAGACTGTGGGCAATCATCTTTCCCAATATTTCAAAACTCCCTGTAAGGATGGTTGAACTTCTGTACATTGGGATCACTCTTTCTAAAGGGCCTTATAACATGTGAAATCCATCTTCTCCTTTTATCAGTTTCATGAAGACTTCTTCATATATTTGGTGTAACACTCCTCCATTGTCCACAGCAGGTTCCTTGCGGATCTGAAACTTTATTGGCATATTAGGATTGAAATTAGGATCCTTGTAATTCTGGAATACATCCATATTTAAATCATCTCGATCAAACTTAATTTTTTCAGCTTTGTAATAGGGCTTTATTTTCAACTCCAGTTTCTGCAAGATTTTAGTGATAGGTAAATCTCTTTGACTGCAGAAATCCTTGCTATTACTGATACCCTGCTCATCAGTCTCCTCATTGTCCAGTCTTGGAGCACACTGCTCACTGAGACAATCAGTTGCTGAATCTAGGCTATCATAGGCCATGACAGCATGGGTAATATCCTCTTGTTTTGCATTGGGAAACAGTGCCGAAAGGCACTAAATTTTTGAATCTACAGACGATATGCCAGGTGATGTAGACGGAAGACTCAAGTCAATAAATGGGGGTTTCTCTTTGCCACTGTCAGTGAAGTCCTCCATAATGATGTCCTTGCAGACATTTAATCGTACATACAATTTGCCAGCCCCGCACAAGTGCTTCACGTGAGCATAGTCCCAAGAGTGACCTTCTTTTACAACAAGTGTGCAAATAGTATTACGGTCTCTTTATCGCGGCTGAGTGGGTTAGTCAATTAGCGCGTTATCTAAGAAAGTATTTTCATGACAGTGTATAGATATTCGACATTGGTAATACTGATCATGATTCTCTTTAGATGCAGCTGCAAAGATCCTCAGGCAATCTTATATGCATGTAATTCGCATTGTCCCAGAAAGGTGTCACAGTAGCCTAAAGAATATTAAGGGGTCTCTTCTTGCTGGAACAGACATCATGCAAAGGTTTTTTTACACGACTAGAAAAAAAATGGAAAAAGACTTTCAGTTACTCAGCATGCCTGTCAACATGTCCGCCGAGGAGTTTGCTGAAAAATTCTGGAATCCGACGAAGTTGGGAAACCTGACTGATGTCAGCGAAGAGGTAAAGATTTCTGCACCTCTCCATCATGACATTCCCAGCATTCCGCATGATATTGACGGATTCCCAGCCAACACTCATAATATTGGAGCAAAGGCGGAATGGGGTCTTGACCCCCACTTTTCTTCAGGACCAGTTTTGTAATTGTTTTAAAACTGAAGAGAAACTGTTCGGAGGGGGGGTCGGAAGGAAAATTTCCCACGAATGAACAGTCTTACAATACAATCCTTACCAGGAAGGTATGGAAAGCTTAAGAGTGTGTGTAATTCCTAGTGTGGGCATAGTTAAAGCGAAATTATTGAGTCAATAAGCGTGCGTTCGTAGGCTATCCACGGTTTGGGTCAACACTAATTTTGTAGAAATAATAGAGGCTGGTACACGGCCAGGATGAAACATAATTATAAAACAAACGCTCTAGTTTGTAATCTTGTTATAAAGCTATTTGACAGTATTTTTTCTGAAGCGCTGTCATGTGTTTGGTTCGAGGAAATAAAGTTGTTTTTTGTAATGTTTCAAATGTATGATGTACAAGGTATGGTAGTGTATTAAAACTAGCAGTTGTTCATATCAATCCTGCAAATAATAATCTCACCAGAGAATTGATTATGCAATTTTGACCTATCTGTTTGTCCTACTACATTTTCAAATTAACATTACGTTCTCAAAACTTCCTAACTTGAATCAACCTCGTAATGCTTTCATCTGTGACATAAAATAGACCAAATCTGTGCCTTCAGATTATCGACAAACGTGTCTAAAATGCATGAAATAGCTTTTCGCAGGTCCTAAAAAATTTTCCGGGGACCACGCCCCCAGACCCCTAGTTGTTCTGTGTATTCGACGATTAGACACCCCCACACTTTTGGGGCTGGCTACGCTCTTGTCCAACGTATGTTAAAGAGTGGCGAAGTCGTCCATGGTGTTACGTATGTAAATAGGTGAAATTCAGTTAGCTTTCAGGTTCAGTAGTATTATGAAAGAATTTAATGCTTTTTTACAGTTTTCGAAGATGGTTTTGCTGTTGTAAACTTGCGTAAAAAAATAAAAGTTAACATCTGTGAGAAAGACCTCTCACCACCCAACAGTCCAGTCATCCAGGAACTTTGTTCACAGGCATTTCTTGGATACCCGTTCTCAGGTGTAAAAATAACTGATCAATACAAAGTTATAAACTGCTTAAATATTCTGTCGAGACACCAGCTCTGTTACTCAGCACTTCCAAAATTGTCATAATGCTCAATATTTGATTAACTTGAATAACCTTTACGACCGCCTAACTGATGACAACTTTTCACTTCAAAACAATTCCGATATCAAAAATCTTGTTTTCGATAATTTCAAAATTCTTCATTCCTGTAGGTCCTGTTCTCCTAACATACTTCTCATTCTTGAATCGCTCTACATTAAATTTATAGCACCAGAGTTAAATGTTGGTTTAAAAAGCCACCAAAGAAGTAACTCTATTTCCTTGATTAAGCTCTCACTCTGTCGCTTCACAATCTCTTCCTCCTCTGCTAACAGCTCATTAATTATTCTGTATATAGTGTATCCTTTCTGATGACGTAACCTATTCTTGGCGACTTATTAAGGATCGTATATGTTCATTGCAATTAGTTGATCTGACGAAGGCTTTGCAATAAAGTCGTAATATTATCGTTACACTTGTGTCTTGTTTTTAAGCTCATATCTTGAGTTATTCACAAGATGTTTATTTCCAGACATTTGAAAACCATTTCAAATGTCTAGAAATTTAAAATGTCTCAAAAAACAGTTCCAGATGTCTGCTTCTAGATGAAACTGATGTCCAGTATAGTACATCCCAGGTCATGAGAGACTTAAAATATATTATCTTGATAAATTATCTTGTGAGGTGATGCAGCTTCTTGAGGAAGGAGGTAAAAATTACAAACTTTACTGAAACAACATAGAGGGAAATACAGCATTTTGTATCTTCGTAAAAGATTACAATAGAAATATTTTTGAATTAAAGAGCTACGTACGGCGAAGCTGTTCCTTGAGAGTGAACTTGAAAACAAGACAGAAATATTTGATTTGATTTGCAGGTATTCACGGACTAAAGGTGAAAGACTTCTTAAAATGGTTAACAGGTTCCAAGCATATCATCACTTGGATTACCCAAAAGATTCTCTGTACAATTTGTGCATGGCTGTCCACTAGGATGTCGTTGCCGTTCCACAGTTTCGACTTGTGATATTGTATGTTACTTACTAAATTATATTTAAAATTGAGTAAATTGAATTTTTATAAATATTCTATCACAATTACTCGTGCCTAACATAATTTTAGCCAATTAAATGCTGGGATTTTTTGTTCTTTAAAAGTGTGATCCTTTAATATCCTACGTTTCTGGATTGGTAAGTAAGATCTAATAAATGTAAGAATGTCACAAACTGAATCCCACAAGTGAGTTAGAAATTCAACATGATTATGTTGTTTGCAGTCAATATATTTAGTTAGATGTGCTCTGAAGTCTATTTTTCTTCAAAGGTCGATGTAAATTGGAACATTATATACGATTTTACGTTCAAATCATGTTCCTTCCAAAAACCTGTTTTTTTGGCTCTTCACATGCTTCACTTAATTAAAATTTAATATCTTTAAACTGCGCTTAGATCTGCTTATTCTGAGAACAAAATTACTTTATTCAAACATGATAATATGGGAGTTGCTGAGTTGGTCACATTCTGCACAGCTATATCAAAATCATTTCGCAGTTTTTATTTTAATCCCTTTCTTTTTCTGTTTGTATTTTTAAAGGTATATCTAGATGCAACCTATCAGTACATTGTTAGGCTGAAATTTTCAATGCAAGCTGGATCAGCTTGTCAAAAAGAACTACTGTTTCCAAAGTGGTTGTGGGGTGCGATAAATTATTTTTCTCAATGACGTGTTGAAAATGCTCTTCGAAAATTGGGATGGCTTCATCACCCCAACTGTTTTCGGGTTCAGGGAGTAGACGAGTACGTGGGTTTGAAGTCTCAAAAGTATGTTTCAAGTACAAGAAATCAAGATTAGAGGGTCAATTGTCACACTTGAGGAAGCAGCGCTCAAGTTGGTGGATTGATTTCTTTGATGACCTTACCAGTGAGATACTCAAGGAGACCCTTTGGTTTTGTTTTGCTGAACTCCTCCAGGCTGATGTTGATAAGGTAAAGGGCTACCGAAACTCCCACCGCATCAGGAAGTCAAAACATGCCCTTGTGACTGGTGTGCCAGATATGATGTACTTTTTGCCCGAGGAATTTCGACAAAGTGACTGCTTACTCCCAGTACGCACCGAAGTTGACATAACACAAGCCGACAGAAATGGAAAATACGTTGGAACGATTGGATAGCACTGTATTTCAGCAATCAGCCCGTTTTCAATACCGGGATTGGTGTGTGCATGAACTGGACATCCTCGTGCTGTTGTCGCTAGAACTACTTCCAACTTCCCTTGACGCCATATTGCATATTTACACGTATTTAAAAAGCCCGCGAAAGGCGATCTTAGAATTCGGTTCCAGGTGTAATTGAACGTCTGCGTGCATCGATTTTTACTTTTATTTGCAGTGTGCCTTCGATTTTATTTGCCATGTTCGTTTGATCTTTCCACTTTATTTGCTATGTACTGCAGATTTTATTTGTAGTGTGCTGTCGATTTTACTTTGCAGCATGCTCTTAATTTTGTTTGCAGAGCAGTCGTCATTTGATTTGCATAGTGCAGTGTTTTATCGTTATGCTCAGTAATTTTTCTTTTTGTTATATAACAATTTGATATCATTACAGGTATGTTTCAGCTTTCAACCATGAAAGCGGCATGACAACAAAAATGGACCCTGGTTCCAAATTTACACCAGATCTGCTGTCTGAGCCCTCATGGTCTAGTGGTAAGACAACCGTACCGGCAATCGGGGGACGCGGGTTCGATTCCCGTTGGGGAAACTTATCCAAGCTTGCAAACATCGACATTCTCTACGCTCTGTAGATTGAGTTTACTGATATATGAGTATAATTTTCATGAAAATGAATGGTAAAACTAAAAACAAATTCCGTGAAAGAGTCTGGAAAAATCACATAAGGAAACTGTACGGCAAACGATCTCTTTTTACCGGTTGTTTACCATCAGACAGCTTAGCACACTTGTAGGTAGCACAGAGCATCTTTGAATCTTTTTAAATACTCGGTCATGAAAATTCTTCTGCTATCATTTCTGTTGAGCTAACTTTCCATTCCTGTAAACGTTTGGAAGCTGTACCAAACAGTAAAAGTCGTGTAGAGGACTGGAACTGACGTGCAATACCGCACGAAAGCCTGAAACTGACGTACAAAATTGGCCTCCATGTCGGCCCATTCTCGTCCCAGAGCCTCTTTCGTGCTGGAGAGCGATAAAAGGCTCTGGGATAATTCGTACTGGAACCCCCGGTCTCGATGTGCTTTCGTTGAAATCGACAGTTACATCACTTAATAAGGCTGTGGTTGGCTGTTACAAAGTAGTGTACAGGTAAGGATTTTGGGTTGTCTGCAAATGTGGTTTTCCTCTTTGAAATCGATAAAGCGTGCCCGACTTGTGCTAATTAACGCGAATGAACGAATAACCAATCAGAGTTCTTATATTTATGGATTTCCCTAGAGTTTCTCATCGCGCGCCAGCAAGAAAGAGGATCGGGGATGAGAATGATGTCGGCCATATTTGGCTTCACTTTTTCCCTGGCCGATAGGTTGGAATTCTTTCTCCATATATAGAGCTTACTGTTTAAAACTTAGCAGAATGTATCACGGTATATTTTGGGACTCGTAGGTTATGCCCATTTTTAATTTTACTTTAATTTTCGTTTTAATTTTAAAATGAAAATAATTTGCTTTAATTTTGATTTCCCTGTGGCAAGCGCACCCTGAAGGAGGAGATCCTTACAGACAAGCATCTGTTTCCAGACCAATTACATGAACGAATCAAGAGTGAGCACAGCCACTCCACAACGAATAACAACCTTATAAGCAAACCTGATTGGCCATACCCATCTACTAGCAGACCGACTTTTCAGAAGCCTTTCGTTCCAGCTCCGCCAATCCCACCCAACCAAGTTGGAGAAAGCGCAAGTGGAGCTACAATTCCAAAGCTAGTAATACCCACCCATCAGGACCAAAGCGTCGTTTCACAAAGCCCGACTCCAAGAGCAAAAGCTGACTTTGCCTTTCCACAACTAATTCCACTTCCCCCACTGGAATCATCTGTGACAGCCTACCGCCTAGCAACTTGTGTTCAAAACTGAGCTCAGATTACTCAGGATCCATGGATCCTACAGTCAAGGAAAGGGTACAAAATACCCTTTCTGATGAAGCCATATCAATGGCGAACTCGGGTGACAAAAACCCGTTCCTATGTGGAACAACAATTAATGCTTGGTGTAATCAAGACCTTGATAACAAAAGGAGCAGTGGTACAAGTGGGACCAGTAGAGAACCAATTCACATCCACACTTTTTTTCTAGTAGAAAAAGAAAATGGAAGCGGACAGTACAAGCCTGTGATCAACCTCGGAACCTTCAACAGATTTGTGGAATCGACCCCGTTCAAGACGGAAAGTCTCCAAGTCGTGAGAAATCTTCTCCAGCCTGCGGACTTCATGATGAAACTGGACTTGAAGGATGCCTATTACACAGTCCCAGTCCACAACTGGCAGTTTCTTCGATTCAGTTACCAAGGAAAATTATACGAGTTTCGCTGCCTCCCCTTTGGGCTTTCGTCAGCTCCGAGAGCATTTACCAAGATCTTGAAACCAGTGGCAGCTCTCCTTCGGTCACTGGGAATTCGAGTAGTGTTCTGTCTGGACGATATTCTACTCTTACACCAAGACAAGAACCAACTCTGGAAGATATTTTGCCAGGTGAAGGTCCTGCTTTAGAATCTAGGTTTCACAGTGAAACGGGAAAAATGCTTACCCTTCCCCACACAACAACTGGTGTTTCTGGGTGCCCTGCTCAACTCAGTAGAGATGACCTTATTACTGCCTCAAGAGAAGTTGACAGCCATCACCATGACGGCAAAAGAAATCCAACGGTTGCGAGAGACATCACTAGTAACCTTATCCACTCTTTTGGGCCGGATGAATCATGCCGCCCAAACGGGATTATGGATGACCCCACTTCATTACCGAAGCCTGCAGCGGGACCAGATAAAGACACTTCACACAGTCATCAATCGATCACCACCATTGAAGATAGCCTTATCCCCATCAAGTCTAGAGAAGCTCCGCTGGTGGACAGCTCCCAACATCCAGGCTTTAAATAGACAACCATTCCAAAAACCTCCTATCGAAATCACAGTGTCAGCGGATGCATCCCTACTGGGATGGGGAGCAACCTGGCCGAGGAATACCATAGGGGGACACAGGCTACCCGAGGATGCACAATTACACATCAATCTGTTGGAACTAAAAGCTTCCTACTTGGCCCTGTTAGCCTTATTTAAGTCATGCGCTCCCCAACGACATGTTCATCTCCAGGTGGACAACTCAACAGCAGTGGCCTATGTGAACAAGAGAGGAGGAACACGATCGCACAGTCTGTCCATGCAAGCTACAGAATTGGGGCCGTGTTCCTGAATGCTGGTTCTTGGGTTACAGCAAACGCATTCCAGGCACATCGAACGAGGTAGCGGACATGGAATCTCGGCATTTCGACAGCCACTTAGAATGGACACTTCGCAAAGATATTTTTCAGAGGATTGTCCAGCAATTTTATCGTCCGTCAATGGACCTCTTTGCCAGCCGGATCAACAACCAGCTCCCACAGTATGTATCTCGTTTTCCAGACCCAGTTTCAATGGCGACCGATGCCTTCCACTGTGGTTGGAGTCAATGGAGGAGCTGGATTTTTCAAACAGTTGTCCTGATTCCGAAGATCTTGAAGGAACTTCAAGTCGACAAAGCCGCAGCTCTGGTACTTGCGCCCCACTGGAAGGGACAGTCTTGGTTTCCATCCTATTACAAATGCTGGAGGACTACCCCAGACAGCTCCCTCGACAACAAGGACTGATCAAACTCCCATTCGACCCGGAGATGGAACACCCATTACAACACAAGCTAGACCTAACCGTATGGTCTGTATCAGGGAACGTCTCCAAACAGGAGGACTTTTGCAAGCGGCTACAGATGTACTGCTGTCATCATGGAGTGAAGCAACCCAAAAACGCTATGCAGGGCCGTGGAGAATTTGGGCAAGCTGGTGTGCTAAATGGGATCTCTGTCCCCTTACTGCTCCTGTAAATGAGGTTTTGAATTTTCTTGCGGAACTCTCTCAACAGCAGAGGTTGTCTTACAGAACCATCGGAGTATACAAGTGTGCCATCTCACAAAAGCACGATTCAGTGGGCTCAGCTTCCTTGGGGACACTCCCCATTGTTTCTCGGTTTATGAAAGAGGCCTTTGGTCTGGACCAACCGAGACCAAAAGTCTGCACTATGTGGGAAGTTAAAGTTGCTCTTTCCTATATGAAACGTCAAAGACCGGTAGAGGAAATTTAAAGAACTGACTCATGAATTGGTTATTTTACTTGCCCTAACTTCTGCAGCACGCGCACATGAATTAGCGGCGCTGGATTTGACTTATCTAGTCGAGAAAGAGGATTCATGGGAATTTCCATTTAATATTCATGTAAAACAGTCGCGCCCAAACCAAGCTAACCGGAAAATTTATCTTCCAGCCTTTGTAACGAACAGACACCTGTGCGTAGTGCATACACTTAGGGAGTATTGGAAGAGGACTGAAAGAATGTGGAATTCATCACGACCGCTCCTAGCTTTAGTTTGACCACATAGCCCAATTTCCAGTCAAACTGTTTCCAAGTGGCGAAGAGAGGCACTCAACAGCGCCAGTATCAGTCCTTCTTATACTGGTCATTCAACGCGAAGTGCGTCGACGTCAGCAGCGGCGGAGGCCGGAATTCCCCTGGAGGTCATTCTCGAAGCAGGGGATTGGGCGTCGGCGGGGACTTTTCGAACGTTTTATCAACGGCCCACATCTCGGGGACGTTTTGCACACTCTGTTGTTTCTTGTGAATAATTATGACACCTGCATGCACATGTTCAAGGTTTGGTTAAATACTAAAAAATTACGGTTGAATACTCGTGTCAGCTTGCTTTGTAATCTGCAACGGTATTGCGAATATCAGTCGGAGAAGAAGCGAAGGAGAAGTGGAATTTCCCCGGAGGGTACTGCAGTGTTTCAATTCTATTTCAGAATCATTCTCAGCGAAATATAAAACGATTAATTCACACTTAAATGTGAATTTATCGTTTCATATTATCCTGAGTATGATTCTGAAATAGAATTGAAACATTGCACATCCACTTGGATAGCGTTAAGTTGTTGCGAGAATATCTCGTGCACTTAAATTGGATAATAACTCGCCTCCAATCCCTGTAGACTCGATAGCTCAACAGGTTGAGCGGTGGACCGGATTCCCGAAGAGGCGAGTTCGAATCCCGCTCGAGTCAACTTTTTCAGTTGGCTTCAGCAGTGTAGACCTCTCACGGTTCGAGATCTGCAACAGTATTGCTCATATCAGTCTACGAAGAAGCTCGGAGAACTACATCTCCCCATCAGGTAAGTACCCTTCGGGGAAATTCCATTTCTGGGGGCCACAATACGGGGGCTTGCCTTTATTTCATACCCTGCGTTTCTGGGAACCCGGTGTAGCGGTCTGAGATTGTCATCGTGCTCAGATTGTAAATAAACTACTGCGCATGCCCCGTTTGTTAGTGTCACTAAATTTCGAAGTTAAATTCGGCATTCGGTCATCTTTCCCATTTGTACTGTGCGCATTAAAGATTCTTGAAGATAGTGTATTCTACAGGTGAGTATTTTCCGCAAATATATCTTTGTGTCTTTGT
>JBAHVQ010222258.1:0-10984 GCA_036872915.1 Nanipora kamurai
GTTCTCTAGCTTGAAAATTCGTGCTTTGGCAACAGAAAAAATCAAAAAAAACAGAAAAATCAGAAAAAACCAGAAAAACACAGAAAAAACAGAAAAACACAGAAAAAAACAGAAAAAAACAGAAAAAACAAAAAAAAAAGAAAAAAACTATGTTTTTCTATTTTCAGCAACCCATTGACACACAATTGATCATGTGTGACAACAATAATTTTTCCTTTTTTGAACACACTTGCCACACAATTGTCATGTGTGACACCAACTGACAGCAACTGACAACAGCTGACCATGCCGCTCTTGATCACACACCTCAATGCGATGTATCACAATTTTAACTGCCATTGACGCAGTTGCATTGATGAACTCAAAGCTTGGATCTCGACTGGTGATTGAAGCAACTACAAGCCTCAGCTAGAAAAGTGGTTGGCAACTGCGCAGCACAATTAGGTACCAACCTATGAATCCAATCGCAGGCACAAATTTTTGGCTCTCAAATTGCGAGGCATCGTGTTATTATGCCAGCGTGTGAAAGGCTGAGCTAGACTTGTGAGGCACAGTACTCTAGTAGGACAAGTTGGGGCACTGTTTGACAAACAACTGACCATGCCATCATGGACTCAGCGTGCACACACTGGGCTCGGCCAATTGACTTTTCAACTGGCCACTCAGGACAGCCATGCAGTGCGGCATATCTCACAAACTGCCTGGCCAAAACCTTGGGTGTAGACCTGGCTTTGACTTAGACGGTCCTTGCAACCGGTGAAACCAGATTCAGATCGCACTACCAAGCTTTCAGCATCCAACATGTCTGGCCGCTCTCGTTCCAGCTGCTGCATGCATTCCCATGTAGACAGGAGCCTCAAAGGCTTTTGAGTGGGCCCTCCAAATGCTCCCATGTATGTGTGGTACTGCTGCGCATTTGCAAAGAACGCCACACCCTTGAGGGAGGCGCAGTCCATCATGCAGCTGTTTCTTGGCTGCTCCAGCGTCACCCAAATTGAGAGCATATAGCAGACAAAATAGAGCAAGCTCGAAACTTCCAGCAAATAATTCCCAATCTTCACAAAATTGTACCCATCCTCTTCGCCTAGGTACCCATTCTCTAGCTTCCTTCGAGACTGGTGGCGACACAGCACTGTGAAGCTTGAACAAGGTGTGGCAAGCCAGCACAATCCAAATTTGCGAATCTGGGTGACAGCATTGAGAATGAGACGTAGTCCTTTCGAGGTCAAAGCATTGTGCCCCAGGGACATGACAACGTCAAATGCAACACCGTGAAAACCACCTGCCAACATTTCAAATGTCAGCCAACCAGCTCCTGCAAACACTTCGCAGAAGTCCAACAGTTCGCCTCTGCAACCAGAGGCCTGATTCCTCAAGCCTCGACCCACAAGCGCCAAGAGCATCTTGGTCAGAGTGGATCCAGCAAGACATGGGTAGCAAGTCTCCAGAATTGTCGGCCACAGCCAAGCTGCTCGACCTCCATTCACTTCTGCGTCAACACACAAGAACTGGTTGATCAAGCCTTCATAGTGTGACATAGCTTCCATCTCTGCTGAGGCAAACATCCTGTCCAAGGCGGAAACTGAAAAGGCATTCATTGAATTTTAGTATTTATACGAAAAGTACAAATCTGTGTTTGGTGAGAATAACCGCCTTGGGAGGCCTGACCACTGCAAGAAGTCTCCCAGCTCACAGTTGCAGGCTTTGGCAAAGCGATCCAAGAGTACCTCATCAGCCGAAGTCGAAGAAGGCCCGGGGACAGCCGCATTCCCATCTGCAGCATCTCTGGTGACTGTGGTGACGCCATGACTGACAAGAAGACCACTGCTGCGGAATCCATTGCCTTCTACAACAGGACACAGCGCCAGATGGGGTTGTGGAGGATCAGCTTCGGGATTGCGCCGGGAATGCCGCTTCTTCTTGCCCAATGGGACAGGTCGCTGGCGCATCATCTGAAGACCCAGCAGCATCATAGGAAACCACGCATGACCAGGGAAACCAGCTGCAACAGGGAAGCCTTTGGTCTTCTTGATCGTCTTCATTTTGGTCATCACCATGGCAGGGCCAAGAAGCTGGCAAACTAACTGGGTATGCAATATCAGCCTGCTCCCGTCTCCAGGTTACTGTTATCAAGTTATCAGGTGGCATCTCCAAACAACAACTGACAGCCAAAGACTGATTGACAACAAAGTACTGTAACGCAGAATGAATGAAGAAAGCTCGCTGTAACTGTGACTCACATTGACAGATTGGTGGTGTGGCCCAGAGACACTGCAGCATTTTGGCAACACCTTGCGCAGACACGGATCTTAAAAATCAGACAGAGCTCCAAGCAAGTTCTCCTTTGGAGAAGCATGCTACTTTTTCTTATATGTTGTCTTGGCTGGCAAAGCAGCCACATCCCTTCTCAGTGACTCCAAGACTCCATCTGCGATGCACCCAGGTTGCTGGATCTCAGAATCTGCCAACGCGTAACCTCGACAAACTGCGCGGAGCCAATTAGAGAAACAGGGTGCCCAAAAAAACAACAACACATCACGAGTCAAACTACAACCCAAAAGCTTTAATGAACATCAGAAATTGAAATCCAGGTCACCCCTCTTCGTCGAGTAATCTCTCCAGCTTGTCCACGCAGTCCAATGAACATGCTCCAGGGCAGCCCGCCAGCTTGACTCAGAGGACTTGTCAAACACCCTGGACATTGTCTTTCTGCTAGTCAGCCCTGGAACCCACTTCGCGCAAAATCTGTGGTCATTGCCTGACACAGATTGACTTGAGCAAACCAATGTAGAACACTTAAGCCCTATGAAAAAGCAAGCCCCAACACTGAGCAGCCTATTTACATTCTCAACTAATGATGAATGGCAGCCAGGCCGCAGTTCATGGTTATGCTGCAACCAGGTGGGGAAATATCCGACAAGGTGCTGGGAGAAGTGTGCACATTGGGGCCTCTTGGGCCTGCAGTCCTTCTCGAAGCATGCGTTTCCGCCTCTGAAGCACGATCTTGAATCTCAGTCTCAGGCTCTGCAGCTGCTTCAGAAACAGGTTCAGCTTGACTTGCTAACGCTACACCCTGATCAATCCCAACATGTGGGTCAGCATTGCCTTGAACAACAGCTGACTCACCCTGACTGACTTGAGGTGGTTCACACTGACTTTGTCCAGGAGGCTCACCAACAGCTGACTCATCCTGACTGACTTTGACTTGAGGTGGTTCACACTGACTTGGTTCAGAAGGCTCCAGCGCAGGCAGACGACCCGAGGAAGATGAAGAAGAGCTTGCAAAAGGGTTGGTGCTGGCAGGAGCAGGAAAGGAAAAGGTAGACAAACCCTCATGAGGCACTCCATCTCCATCAAGCTCTCCCTTCTCACGATGATCAGTTTCCATTGTTTGAGACTTTGGGTTTGGAGGCTCAGAGCTCGTAGCTTTCACTTTGCCCTTTCTTCCTCTGCCTTTACCTCGACCTTTCCCTCGTCCACGACGATTGAACTTTGCTTTGGCACGCTGTTCCTTTGCAGTCTTTCTCTTCTCTGTTGCCTGACACTGACTGATGTTCAAAATCCCAGGAAACCCCACAACAAAACAAAACACAGTTCGATGATTCCGAGTGGCCTCTTCATCCTCTTTCCTCCACTGCGCCCACTTCCTTTTCTTGTTGACCATATGGCGTTCTTTAACACGTTTTTTCAAGTCCTTGAACTCTTCAACCTCTGCAGCATCCATATTGTCTAGCAAAAGTTCTGCAAGGGAATCATCCGAATCAAAGCCATCATCACACTCATCATCACAATCGCCATCCTGCGCTTTCCTTTTTCTTCCGCTATTCTCATTGGACATGACAAGGTCAATGAACTCCTTGTCACCTGGAGCAACATGGCGCGCCAGCAACTTCACCAGTTCCTCTCGGGAGAGTCGCTTGGGGTTTTCTAGCTGCATCATATCTGCAACCAGACAAAGGTCACTGAAAGTGAGCTCCTTCGACCAGTTCCGCAGCATGGCCTTCACAGAAGGCCCCCAGCAGGTTGCCCTAGCTGCAATACCTATGTCAGTCAACACCGGAACAGCAATTGAGGCATCTTGCTGGTCTGAGCGTGTTGTGAAGTACCATTGGAGCGCACTGGGGCGAGCAAGCTGCACCATTCCATTATCAAGAGTCTGCAATGGCCACACAAGCAAGGCCCACTTGAGATTCGCCACTACCAAAAAAGTCTTGTCATTGACCTCATGACCATCTAAAGAGACTCTCGGCCTGAAGACCATGCCAGGCCTGAGGACAACACAGGCACGAGCATCCTTGGTGAAACACGACTGCGGCAGAAAACACATGACATGTTAAAACATCTAAGATTCAAGAAAAGCTCTCTCTGACATCACAAGACCAGAGTCATTCAACTTATGATTCTCCTTCAAGTTGTTTCTGATGAAAACCCGTAGCCACTCCCAGGCTGCTGCTGATCTCCCCAACGCATCCTCTGACAGCGAGGGCCAGGATTTCACTCCCATGATCTTCGAGTAAAAAGATGGAAGCTTCTCATACCGTGAGTTGAACGCTACGGCTGCTCGCAAAGGCTTGGTCTTGTGGAACCTTCTCTTGAAGACTGTCTTGTCTAATCTCACAGTGTGTGGAATCCCTCTGGATTCAAACATGTTGCTGCTGATAAGCACGTTTTGAATCTGCAATGAGTTTTGCTTGCGGCTGGCATTTGCTAGAGCATCTAGCTTCACCTTTTGGTGCAAGTCCTCTATGAACTTCGAGTCCGGAATGCAGCAAAGCATGCTCGACAAGACATCATACCCACGCCTAGTCTCACCAGCTTCAAAGCAAACAAAGGCAAGACGCATTGGTGGAGAAACTGTGCTGAGGATGTCTCTCACCACATCCTGCGCAGCAGGCGACTGCTCTGCCAAGCACAGCAGACGCCAGTCCTCCAGCAAGCATTGCAAAGTCCTGTCCGGGTCATCGTTCTCTGTAAGTATTGCACCATAGCACTCTGGTGGGGCATTCAACTTACTCAAAGCACTGCTTCGCTTTGCCAGGAGGCTCAACGTGTTGAACCAAAACTGCTTCACCAATGTCTCCAGCATTTCAGTATGCACTTCAGAATTCAAATGGCGCCGGGAAAGAGCGTGGTACTGCAACAGCCGTTCAAACTCAGCCTTAGAAAAGAGAACATCGACAAGCGAGGTCACTTCCTTGCATCCCATCCACCTAGCATCTGTCGACATCTCAGCAGTTCTGATCATCCCTTGGCGCGGGCTTTTTATCCCTTCAACAGACTCCGTGTAATGGTCCCAGCAAGGTTTGTGTGTGATGCGAAGGACATGAACGCCGAAAAATGTAGACCATCCACAACATGCAAGCCCCAATCTGAGTCCACCCAGGTCTGATTTCTGCTGATTGAAGGACTTTGTTGAAGAATCAGGATTTTCAGCAGGAAAGCGATACTGAAGCAGAAGCCTGGTGCAAAAGAATTCATGGATAGACTCTGCACAGCTTTGATGCCAACTGAACCACCTGCCAGTTTTCACTGGAGATTGCTTGCGGGTAAAGCTGCCCAGCTCAGCCAACTGGTCGAAAAGCTCTTTCAATTCCACATGACTGTTAATGGCTTGCCCCCCCCGCAAATCGAGATTGATGAGGTCCGCAAAGGACGTAAAGAATTCTCCATCCTGCGATAGTGGAGTTGGCTGATTCAACAAACAAGTGCAACATAACTTGGTCCCAAACCCAGTCCTCGGTATCAGGTCCCAAACCCAGTCCTCCGTCTCAGACAATAAGAAATTCTCCAGGAGCTCCGTCTTTGCAGTTGCAAAAGCTCCTGACCCGAATGGCTTGTAGTTGAGTGTCCATAGAAAACTTGATCGAAGTTGCGCTTGGTGTAACTTTTGGCGTAGGGCTTTGGGGCCAACTCCCAGCACATCGAGCTTCATGTCTCTGATGAGTCTGTGGTAGGGGTCGAAGCCCACGTGGATGAGCTGAATGCCACAGAAATGGAGGAATGATGACATTCCCATTCCAATTGGCCCTTGGTCCATCAGCAGGGACAAGACCTTCACATCATCAATGTCCACCAAGCTGACCTTCTTTGAGACATTTGTCCTCCAACTTGGCATTTGTTCAGGAAACAAGTCAAGGCAACCTTCTTGACTGAAACTCGTTTTGTGAGAAAGGAATGAAGAACATATTTCTTTCGTTTGTCAACCCACTCGACCAATCTCCTCTTGTCAAAGACTTCAACTGACCTGAAGCTTCCATCCGGAAATCTGTTCACCACGCGCAGATGATTTGGAGTCAGCGGTGTCAATGCCATAGTCAAAGAATGCTGCTCAACATCAGACTCAGTCCCGTCACTGATCTGAAAGGCACTGATGTTGACTTTTCGATTCGACAGCTGACTAAGTTGGTTGGATAAAGCTTGCAGAAGCCTGTAAGAGGCCACCCTGTCAGCTTTCCGAATGGCTACCATCCTCTCGACTGAGGCGTCCAAGTAAAGCTCAGCGGGCGCAATGAAATTTCCCTTCACTGCCTGGTGTGCAAGGTGGCAGCCCATGTCTCTTTCACATGAGTACAAGACACTGACACAGGTGTCTCTAGTGGAAAACGTGCTAGAGTCTGTGACCAGGTTGTAGAATCTCACACCTTCAAAAGCCAGACAAGCTCGGGCGGAGTACATGGAAAGAAGCTTGTGCAGCCAGTACTTCACAGTGTGCTCGCTACAGCCTCCTTGCCTCTCACTTTTCTTTGTTCGTGCAAGAACAGGCAATGATACACCAGTGTCTTGGGCCTCTTGAATCAACTCCCAAATCGAATCCACATCCACTTGGACTTGACCTCTGCGTGGACGCTGCTCACCCGCTTGTAGAACAAGCTGCTCACAAGATGATGCTCTTCTTTTCTTTCTTGATGGAATTTGACGACTTTCGATATCAGGGGTGGTATCAATGATGCGCTGAACAGTTTGATTCAAGCATCGGCTAAGCAGCTTGGCCAATCCACATTGTAGCTGCAAACACAACTCAGCCGCTCTAGGCGTAAAGGCTCTCTGCCCAGAGAGCCTTCGTGTTCTGCGACTTACAGCAACAAAGTGGACTACATCCAGGAGGGCTGCGTCTCTGTATTCGCTCAATCCTCCCACTTTTTCCCAGGTTGACTTCAATGCTGCAGAAATTTGAGCATGGCGAACAACCCGGGTCAAGTCACACCTTCCGTCAGGAGTCAATGCCAGTGATGCATTCTCTCCCAAGGTCAGCTGTCCTCCTCCTTCATCATTCAAACGTCCCAGCAAGTGCAAGCACAGTTTCTTCAGGAAACGCAGCGCAAAATCCATCTTGGCTTGGTTTCTGGAAGTGTCACTCATGTTGAACAATAAATGTATCAGAGCTTCCGCAGTACACGCCGTTGCTTGCAGAGTCTGGCTCCTTCCAAAACTGATTATCAAAAGATCGTTATTTGTGAACAAGAAGCATGTCTAAAACAAAAACATGCTGTCCTGTCATCTGCAGCAGCAGGAGGTCGAGTGTGCAAACAAGTGCGATTCAACAAGCCTTTCTCCACCAATTCTTCCACAAGACTATGAAGCATTCTGTTGAATTCTCTGAGCTCAGCAGTTGTCTCAGACTGCATGGCGCCAACCATCGTGTCAAAAACTCTGTCAGAGTTGAAGTACAACTCATCCTCTTGGAGGTAGACAACACAGGATGGGAAAATTTCGACCAGCTCTTCAATGTAGTACGACCGAACATCTGCGCGAAGATTGGCCATGAGACAATGTGGCCAACAGTCAGCTACATGTGTTGTTGTCACTCTTCTTCGCTGCCTAGTCCTACATGCAGTTACTTCTAAACAAATCCATTTCTGTCAACAGCTGACATCAGAACATTTAGACAGCTGCAGGCAAATAAAAAGATTACACCACAGCAAACACCTCAAACCATCTGCCGCTCAGTTTTCACAGAGTGAGTCGTGGCTTCGCTGCCTCTCGCTGCCAGTCTTTGCACTAACGATCAGCCTCGAGGCAATGGCTATACTAAATTGCCCTCAGAATCCCTAGCCCCTTTAAGGGTTTCAGGCACTCTGCCACTACTGCTATTAATTGTTCAAACTGTTGGCACAGTGCTCGACTCTCCGCATCCATCAGACAAGGCCATGAGTGAACACAAAATGGCACGAGTGACAAGACCAACAGCTGACAGGCTATGACCTCAAGCCAAAACAAACAACGAAATCACTCAAGTCGTTGGCCCAGGAGCCGCGGCATGGTTGACACCAAGCCTCAGTCATTCATCATACAGAGTCGCTTGCATGACCTGGTTGGAGGTCTCATAGCGATACAGCAGGCATCCAGGCATCCAATGATTGAACTTCAACAGCTTTCTCGCTCCATTCTTCCAGGCAGAACTCATGAAACCGATGGCCGCACCACAAGGCCAAAGCACCACTATACAAATCTCCACATCATCATCAGGAGCTCTGCCCAAATCGCCGCCAAGCTCTGCAGGAGGAACCACAGCCTTTGCTGCTACACTCTCATCAGCAATTGGAACCACAGTGGCCTTTGGCACTGGAGCTGTGTTGCGATCCTGAGCCATGCAAGTCACACCATCAGTCAGTTGTTGTCACTAAAAAGTTCTTGTCAGTTGTTGTTCAATGAATGTCAGTCAGTTGTTATCACTTGTGCAAACCGCTTTGGTCCCCAACGAAAGACAAAGACAATATAAGTCCTGCCAAAGCTTCAGACTGAATAAAAGATTCTCCACAGCTCACGACAAGAGAAGAGGCAGCCACTGCAGCACCAGGCAACACAACACAGGTCAAGTTCTCTCCCAAGGTCAGCTGTCCTCCTCCAAGTAGAAAACACCAGACGGAAAAAAGGCCGACCAGCTCTTCCACGGAACATTTGCACGAAGAGTGGGCAAGTGGCCAGCGCAAGTGGCCAGCTGTCAGCTACTATGTGTTGTTGTCACTCTTGTTTGCTGCCTAGTCCTACACACAGTGACTTTCAAAACAAATCCATTTCTGTCAACAGCTGACATCATAGGACATTTAGACAGCTGCAGGCAAATAAAAAGATTACACCACAGCCACTGCCCAAATGCAAAAACACACTCGCAAACACATCAAACCATCTGCCGCTCAGTTTTCACAGGGTGAGAGAGTGGCTTCGCTGCCTCTCCCTGCCAGTCTTGGCCTAACGATGAGTCTCGCGGGAATGGCTACATTGCCCTCAGAATCCCTAGCCCCTTTCAGGGATTCGGGCACCCTACCACTACCGTTTGTCTGCTGCAAGGACACACAAAGTTTTTGAAACATTTACATGACATTTGTTGACAGACTCACATCTCACTGACCAGACATAACACCAGTGACCAAAACAACAGACAGTGACATTTGACTCTCAGAACTCAAAACTAACAACCCTCTGTGTCAATGTAACACAGGCCAGATCTCAGACTCAAGGCTCAGAATCAGAAGGCGTTGGCCACTTCCTGAGCGGCGGCCTCAGCTGCTTCATAGATGCTATGGGCTTCAGATTCAGATGCACCATTGCCCCCAGGAGCCACAGGCTGGTTGACATCACCAAGCCTCATTATCATACAGGACACAAATCAGATGAAACCCTGAACAAATATGAACTAACAGACAAACACACATCGCCAAGGGACGGTTGGATGACCTGGGCGGAGGTCTCACAGCGATAAGGGCAGGCATCCAATGGCTTCCTCGCCAACAAACGCCATTCTTCCAGGCAAGCCCCATGAAACCGATGCCCACACCACACAGCCTGAGCATCAGTGACCAGCGAATCCTGGCAGATGACGCAAATCTCCACATCATCGCCAAGCTCTGCAGGCGGTGCTGCCTCAGCACCATTCTGCAGAGCAGCAGGAGCCACTGCTTCCTCTGCTACACTCTCATCAGCAAGTGGCGGAGCAGGAGGAATCACAGCCTCTGCTGCACTCTCATCAGCAAGTGGCGGAGCAGGCGCAATCAAAGGCGGAACCACAGAGGCCTTCGGCACTGGAGCTGTGTTGCGCTCCTGAGCCATGCAAGTCACACCATCCATCAGTTGTTGTCATACTGTCACTGCTAAAACGTCCTTGTCAGTTGTTGTTCAATGAATGTCAGTCAGTTGTTATCACTTGTGCAAACATAAAACAAAAACAAAGAAAAACAAAGACAAAATAACTAAGTAGTCCTGCCAAAGCTTCAGACTGAATAAGAGGTTCTCCAGGGCTCACAACACGAGAAGGTGCTGCTGGCGGAGGCGCAACTGCTTGGGCAGGAGTAGGTGAGGCAGCCGCTGCACCAGGCGACACACCACGACCAACAGCTGACACAAAAGAACCAGCGCCAAAAGCTCTCACAGTAGGCACCTGTGGCTGTGGCGGAGGGGCTACAGCACCAGGAGGAGGTCCAGCTTTTGCCCTTGCCAAAGCCACAGCAACATCCCCAACCGCAGAGGACTTGGCCACAGCAGTCCGAGGAGCTGCTTTTGGCGCGATCCACGTTCGCTGCCAGCCTAGAGTCTCCGCCACCTCGTAGCACCCAGAGTCATCTAACACCAGAGGTAGGCGACGAATTGACTCCTCGTGAAAAATCTCCTGCCCAACACTATCGACGATCCGCTGGTGCTGCCGCCTCATTCTGCAGTTGAACTCAGACCATCGAGTTACTCCTGAGATGGCAGCCCGAAGTCTCTAGTCTATTATTAGTCTTAACACAAATAACAACTGACTACCATTGATCCAAACAAAGCCAGGGCACCAAGGTTGGAGATCTTGACCATGGGCACGATCCTGGTGAGGATCCACAGCAAGCAGGCACATCCGGACTGCGAAAGCTGCGCTGTGTATGTAGGGTCAAGCTGGGGGCAACAAAGCTCGATACTCTCTGCCAGGCGCTGGCGAGGACACTGCTTGATATAAGTGACACATCTGCTGATGCACCCATCAGGTGAGAGCTTCTGGTAGACATCCTCCTCG
>JBAHVQ010222269.1:0-10980 GCA_036872915.1 Nanipora kamurai
TGAGGTAAGTGACATAATACTATTTGCTCTATCTGTTTGGTATTGAGCCCTCTTTGCATTTCGTAAACCAAAACGTTTACGTATCTGTATATATATATATAAGCCATCAATGGGAACGCCGAACAAAACCAACCAATCAACGCCCTCCAAAACCAACCAATCATCGACCAGACCAACCAACCAACCAATCAGACACTCGCTACGCCTACGCAATCAAACACATATAAAAACATCTCACCCAGAACAATCCCACACAGCGTGACGAAGACTTGAAGCACCAAGTTGAAAGCTTGCACCAGAAAACCACAATCCGGAGAACATCATTATAAACAAAATATATAGACATAATTTTGTCTATTTTCACTTCTTTATTCGCTCTACTAGTATGGTATTGAGCGCTCTTTATTCTCAAGCCAACATTACAACCTTCTTGGTTCTCATTCTTGGTTTATATATATATATATATTCATCGCTTCCCTCAAAAATTTCACATGTCAGTTTACATATGAAAATACTATTTCATACGTGAAAATGTTCCAATTCCAAATGTGAAATGAAAATTTCATATGTGGAATTAATTTTCGTATGTGAATTTAATAAAAATTGGTGAAATAGATGATTCGTTTTCTTCCATTTCAAATAAATTTTCAACCATATTTCACATGTGAATTAGGTATTTCGTACGTGAAAAGGTTACACTGTCACATGTAAAATGAGAATTTCATAAGTGAAAATGTTCCAATTTCATATTTTTCACATGCGGAATGACGTGAAATTGTTTAATTTGTTACTTCCACCCTGAACACTTTTCTCAAACCTGATACCTCTCGATACACCTTACTGATAGTAATTAGTATCTATTCGTTTATATGTCAATTTGTAATAACAACTACACTCTTGCCCTTCATTAAAACGAAAGCTGTGTTTATTGGAGCGATTGCCGTCTTCAACAGTGCCTTTAAAACTTCAACAACGCTAAAAGTAAATTCCTTTACAACAGGTAATTAAACATTCCGTTAAACTGAAGTTCAATAACGTCAATGTAAAACACACATTAATATTTATGGTATTTTATTAGCGTCAATCAAAATTCAATGAGAAACAAAATAAAATAAAAAGTCAATTAGCGATAACGCGTATATATTGATTGATATATTGATTACGTATTGTATTAAGAAGACTGGTAATAACAATTACCAAGACTAGACTGGCAATGTCTGCAGGAAATTGTTGCACCAGATATAGAACTTGAAACGTCGTTTTCAGATGTGTGCGGCCAGAGTAAGCGTTACGATGACTGAACAAAGAAGGATACAGAGAATTCACAGGATAGCAGGGAAAGGTTAATACTGTTTTTTGAAGAACCAGAACAAGGCTGTATCTTACAATGACGGATACTTTGGGATTTAGTCGCTCAACTGCTGCAAGGATAATATCCAAAGAAGGGAAGGTTAAGAGTCCTTACGAACCTTACCTTATCTTCTTGCGATATTCTCTCCTTGGCTCAGTCACTGTGACGTTCAGTCTGGCTGCACGCATGTGAAAACAACGTTTTAATTGCTATCTTGTGTAATTGTACGTACAACATATAACCACATATTACCTCTAACTGACTTTGTATTTTGTTATGTTAATTTCCTCATTTTTCTTATTGAATTTTGATTGACGCTAATGAAATACTATACATGTTAATCTTTTTTACCTTGGCTTTATTGAACTTCACTTTAACGGAATATTTAATTACTTGTTGTAAATGAATTTACTTTTAGCGCAATTATAAATTGCGCTGATATGGAATATTTGACACAGAATTACATTGGTTCACAGACTATTTGTTTCTTCGGAAGCAAATTGTACAATATAACGGGGTTCAATCTACTGCTAGTCCTGTATTCAATGGAGTGCCACAGGGATCCATTATTGGCCCATTACTATTTGTTATTTATTTTAACGATGTACACTAATCACTTCAAACCACACGAGTTATTACGTATGCAGATGACACCGTATTATTTACATCTTTGAAGGATTTTGACGTCATTGAACATTGTCTCAATGTAGATGTGAATAATTTTTCAAATTGTTGTCGCAAAAATGAACTGATTATCAATATGAAAGTTGGCAAAACTAAGGTGATGCTTTTTGGTGCAGGAAAGCGGCTTGGTCAAAACAGCTCAAAATTAAGATAGGAGAAACAATTATACATGTGCAACAACGTACAAATATCTGGGTGTGCATTTAGATTGTTCACTTACGCTCGAGATCCATTTTGATAAAAAAATACCAGAAGGCCGCGGGAAGAATAAATTCGTTACGACGTATCCGCAGTTCCGTCGATGCATTAAATGCGGAAAGAATTAACAGAGCTATGATCATGGCTGTCTTCACTTATTGTGGCATAGTAACGGATGGCTGGTGTGATCCAAGAAAGAACATGGTACGGGACATTGAAAGCCGTACCTCTAAAATTACAACAAATTCTAGTCAAAATATTGATCTGCGTATATCGTCAATTGAGAGTGCAGTAAAGAAAAAAGTTGTACTCTAGTCTTTGATTGCCTCCATGGCAATGTTTGTAACATTTATGAAAACTTATTTGTGAGAAACGTTCATGGATATAATACGAGAAATCATTATGTAGCTGCTCAACTTCCAAAAGGTAAGGACCGAATTTGGTCGGAAATGTTTTAATTATTTGGCAGCAAAAATTTTCAGCTAGAAAATTTGACTCTCGACTTCTATTTAGAAGATTCTTAAATGAATATTTTTTACAGTTTCTTATAGTTTTATAGAATATATGATTACTGTCTGTAAATAATTTTTATCTTTATAATGTTTAGTTTTTAATGTATTTAATTTAACTTATATTTTAAGTATGCAGAACCCTAATTTTAATAGTATTTTGTACTGATAGTTTATCCTGTTAAAATATTCTAAATTATTATCATTATCATTATCATTATCATTATTGTTGGCGTTGTTGAAGTCTGAAGGGCTCTATTGAAGATGACAATCCCTCTAATGAACATTGCTTTCGCGTTAATGAAGAGCAAAAGGTGTAATATTCACAAATCACTTTGATGATGCGAGAGGGAATGGAACGTCAGATCAATAAATATTATTTCGAAATGAAAGAATAACTTTTTCATACGTTTTATGCTAGTTATAATTTTTCCTTTGAGATACTGACATTGTTATTGTGCGAAGGTATTGTCCAAGCTATTAAGTAGCCACTGTTCCGAACATGTATTACTGGTTCATAAGCTTAACGGACAGCTTCGGTAAATGAGAAATTTATGCTGACCTAATAATGTTGCGAACAGAGGCGGTATGGAATTGTCCAACCTTTGTGTTTGTTGTGTTACGAAAGGCGATCGGCGTTCGAACAAGAGTGTTAAAAAATTCTGGATTTTCCTTGTAAAGGAGATCTGCTGCATGGAAAGCATCAACCCATTGATTTACGCCACCTTCGGTTTCGGTTTGTTCAATGCAGTGAAATAGGGCAACCTACGAAAACCCAATCAAAAAGCTTAGCCAACATAACTAATTAGAATATTAACCATGATAATTGGTGGTGGGTGGATATAATGAAGGTTCACAACATAATTTCTACTCAAGGTGCCTCCAAACAGTTGCTTAAAATGTACAGTAAATGAAAGGTTTTCCCTCAAAAAAGGAATAATTTTTATTTGATAGGAATGAAATAGTAGCAGATATGAATAAAAACATGTGTTGCATCAACTAGTATTCCGCTGAAGTGTTTACGCTGTTGCCATGACAACAGAGACTTGCAAAATAGCTATAACTCGTAAAGGAGAACGTTAACCACCATTTTTAGTGTTAAAACTTTTCTACACGAATGGATAATCAATAAGTTAACTTTAAAAAAAAATTCTGTAATGCACAACTTTCTTAAAATATTATTTCTTAGGTAAGAAAATGTTATTTTTCACAAAATGTTTATTCAAAATCTACTTCTTGTTTGTTCATACGTTTAGAAAAATATAAAAGAAATAAGTAATCCTTTTTTATTAATTACTAATTTAGGAATTAGGTGGCACCGCTTTAGGTGGACCACCTTTCTTGGTAAAAATGTTTGATTCTAAAATGTTTTTCTTAATACTATACGGGGCCGCGACACGATTTTAAAAATGGGGAGGCCAGGATTTACCTTCAAATATGCATTCTCGCAGGATTTTCCTTGTAAAATATGAAAAAAATTATGGGGAAAAGTTACCAGATTTTATGTGTAAAAAGTGATGTATATATATTTAAACATTTATCAAATATACATACAAAACAATATAATATATAATATACAAGCAATAGAATCATAAGGGCTATAATTATCTCTTTTACACTGCTGTTCATTTTTGATTATTGTTAAGCTACTGAAATTTAAAATTTATTATATAAAAACAAAACATTTCTCTGCAAAAAAACCTGCTATGTCACGTTTCAGCCTCGTCAAAATTATTTATGCACCAATTCTTTTTAGGGTCTAATTTGCATTACACAATGAATTTCATATAAAACAAGACATAAACCAAAAATAAACATCTTGTAAAACCCACAATATGGATCAAAAACCAAGACAGAAAGTTGAAATGGTTATATTTTGACCCTATTCTGGTCTGATGACTTTGAAACAAGGTTTTTAGCCATTTCAACTGTCCATCTTCTTTTTTTTATCTATATCTTGGGTTCTACAAGATGTTCATTTTCGGTTTATGCTTTGTTTTAATTTCTGTAAACTGTCGGCTGGTTATGGTTTTTTGGTAAATTTTATTCTTCGTGTATTTTAATTGGTTGCTACCAAGATGTATAACACAACAGATAAACGGATGGTGTCATTAAAACGGTGAAACAGCCACCACTCTTTGCGTTTTACCACGATGTAATGAGACCTTATTAATTCTCCGTAAGGTACCAATTACCACTTTAAACATCATTGCTTTATTGGTGTATTTGTTTATTAAATAAGACAAATAGATACTAAATGCTGGACTCTAATCTGGTTCGTCAAGCTCGTAACCTCACAAAGGGAGCCCTAGACGGGAATCGAACCCGCTTCCTTCTGAAGGTTGCGGGTTCGATCTGTCTAGGGCTCAGAAATCGTTTTTCTGAGGTTACTAGCGTAACGAACATTTGTTAGTCTTCTAACTCTTTCCTGTCCAAGGCCTTTCCCCTGGCGTTAGCCAGAGTCAAATACTAAATTTAATTTTTCCATTATCTGTTCAGTTATTGATGCACAGAAGGCGTCACAACGTGGTCAGAACAAAACTGTGGGGTCCAAGAAACGATAGCTGAGAGCGTTACTTACGTTCTTATAATGTTTGTGCTTCAATAATTGAAGAGACAACTGAAAAATAAACTCTATTTGTCGATTCGTCAAGTGTGAACGAAACTACACCGCCCCATATAAAAACGCGTCGGAACCGTGGTCTTGGCTAGAAATTTCTAGAAATAAAAAATGCTCCAAAACGCCGCTACTCGAAATGAAACGATGTCAAAAATGTAGATTAACACATTTCAATAATTCTGATCACCATTCTTTGGAGAATCTGATTTTCAGAATATTCAATGGAGAAATGACGATGTGGTTGATGTACACACCAATAAATAATCTGGAAATCCTCAGAACTTTTGCGCATGACCAATCTAAATTCTCGAAAATTTGACTTATGACCTATGTAAATTCTCGGAAATTTGACCTATGACCTATGTAAATTCCCGCAAATGTGACCTTGAGTTATGTTAACTCGACTGTTCTAGCATCCCACCGGTGAACAAAAGGTTATGGGTTCCACTCCTGTCAGATATTCAGACCGGTGAACAAAAGGTTATGGGTTCCATTCCTGTCAGATATTCAGACCGGTGTACAAAAGGTTATGGGTTCCATTCCAGTCAGATATTCAGACTATTTTTTTGACGTTATAGCTTGAGAACCCTGCGCACTTGTGATCTAGAATGCACAAATCTACAAAAATTACTGCATATGCACCATACGAACCACTACAATACTTAGCCGTCGATCCTCCGTCCGAGTCCGTGTACCTCAATGGTTACGGTCGATGAAGCAGCAGCGTTATTTGCTTTTATGTTACCTTAATCAAGCATCAACTAAAGTTAAATGTTCTAAATGCAGTTCCAAAGCAGATCAAAGAGGATGCTGCAAACATGTTGCTGCACTATTATATGCGTTATTAGACTATACTAATCTTCAACTCAGTGAGGTACCAGATGATGTTACATGTACCCAAGTACTACAAAGGTAGAGCATAGCGGGTTCACGATAAAAAAAACAAAAGCAGTAAAATTTGAGGATTTAGTATTTGAAAATGCAGAATATTTCAGAGATATAAAGAAAAGAAAATGTTTTCGGATACAGGAAAAAGACAGAAATATTGTGCCACACCACCATTTTCCAAGAAAGTGCATAACGAAGAAAGTAAACTACACTATAGTTCTTTACAAGCAGCTGAAAAATGCCCTTTACTTTTGAAACTTGTGAAACCGTTGAGTGTTTTTAGTAAGCAAAGGTATCAGAAAATCAGTAATCTGTTCACTGACAACATATAGATAGAAATTGAAACACACAAGAGCAGAAAGCTTTCATAATTCTAACATATCCTTACAATAGAAATTTATATATCGCTGTTCACAAACAATGTGTTCAAACTTCATAAGCCGGCATGTATCTAGAGATACAATTTCTTACTGGGTAAAAAAAAATTGACATGTGCTGGCACTTCAGGACATAATAATCACAGTATAAGGGCGGCTTCCAACACTCACGTAATGACTTAGGTTGACGACGAAATAGAATGAAATTAAACGAGACTTACCTGACAGAAAGTTGAAGGTTGAGTGAAATACTACGAGTCGTCAGCCAGGAGTGGAGGAGATGTACACCCATCCACCTTATTCACATACATAGTTGTGAAGTAAGTGACGACTCCACCTGCAATCGAACCAATAGTAACGCTCTAAAGCCCTAATCAATAAGTCACCGCAAGTTCTAGCTCCTACCTTGTTTGACCGCCAAATTGCAATGACTTACGTTAGCTTGCGACTAATTTGAGATTGTTCAAATTGCTTGTTCAAAAGAGCCATTCTCAAACAGTTAATGAGCAGAAAAACTCACAGAAAAACAGGGCAACGTAGTAATAAACTTTTTACTTTATAGCTTTTCCGTATTAACGTGTGAAGGACAAACACAGATCTCGCGGCGAGTTGTGATAAACCGTTTGGCTGGTGGCATCGTCGCAAGTTGATACAAGCTAAAGACTGGTTTGCTCATCCGCGTTGCTGTCTCTCGTGCAACTCCTGTTAACCTTCATCTTCCTTTCTGGTAAGTCTCATTTAATTTCCAATTTTGATGCTTGAGTTTCCTTAAACTAAACAGTGCCAAACTGGAAGCTGCGCTTAAATTCTACACACATCAAACTTTCGGTAGCAGTAACAACCATTAGTGTGGTGGTAATAATAAGATATAACGGGTCAGTAACTTACTGCTGGAGAGGTATGACAGAACGTATAATCCGAATGCATTGGTAATTCACCACTTGTGTAACCTGTATCGTATGCTTCTTCAGCGGAAGAGCTGATGTCATAACTTGATCTAAATAAAAGTAAAAATAAGAGAATACGGAAATTGTGAACGGCATCACATTACAGAAACGCGAAGGCATTGTATTCTTATAATCCAACCAAAAGGATACAGATATCTCATCCTATTCAACTAAGCAAACATAAATTCACACATATGCACACACATTTCTTTCTCTATACTATCTTTCTCCGCCTGATTTTAAAGGTACCCCTCAAAATTGTTTTTGATTTTTCCTCCCTGGAAAGTAATTACGACCCGCGAACAATTTCCCAACTAGCATATTTAAGACATGTCCCACTTCTCAAGTATCTTGTTGCGCAAGAAATTTACACGCATGACATTTAATGGATATACTTAAAAAAATTAACCAGGGTAATTGTAGTTTCAATAGCGGAGAGCGCGTACGATGTCTGTATTGTTGTTTGTCCGACTTTAATTTATTCATGCATTCCAAACAATAGAAAATGGGTCTTTAGGAGTCCCTTGACAGTCCATTTCGGTTTGTTTGTGCAAATTTAGGTTCTAAAAATAGTAACTTTATGCTTTGCTATCAACAGGTCTATGAGGCCTTTCCGCTGGTCTGTTGTTGGCTCAGGAGCCATAGCTAAAAGTGGGTGTGGTGGGGTGGAACACCCCCAAGGGTAATTCAGTGAGAAAATATAGGTGCCTCTGGGCTACCTAAAAAATATTGAATATGAACTGTTTTAAGTGTTAGAAAATAATTCAAAAACAAGTCGGGTGTAGCTTCTTTTTCAGCTGGACACCTGGAAAAGCCTTGCATAAATTTTTGGCTGGAAAACGCCGAAAATCGCCATCAAAAGTGTCTCGTCCAGAGAATCACGCCTCGCTCCGCAAATGTGCTGCTCTTTGTCTGGTAAAATACACCCCGAACAGAAAATTTAGTAAACTTTTGTGTATTCTTTTGAACACCTAGGGAAACGCTTAAAATCCGGTTTCAGTGCTCTAAAATTCAAAAATTTCTCAGGGAAGCAAGCCCCCGAACTCAAATAAAAAGAATATACTTTATGACTGATGAATATTGACCGATACTTTCAACCATTTTGTGGACCTTTCGCATCCATATTCATCCTAGATTTGCTGCAGATCTGTAGACTTTAAATGTTCAAATATTTTGGGAGAATAAATTTCTCCAAACTCCTGGTGCGTTTGCATCTTCGAAGCAACAGTGACTTAGCAAAATTACACCCAACACTCCTCATTGATGGAAGCCTATCGACGCTCCTCGTTGCACACCCTAGGGGAAATTCTAGCTACGCCGGTGTTAAGTGGCCAATGAAGGCCTCACATTTCAAATGCCTGATGAGATACCTTGTCTGGAATCAAATAGAAAGGTCCATCACCATCACTTGCTTACTTGTATCTTTTTCATTCTCTTTTACAGTAGCTGAAGTACAACACTAAAAATAAAGCTGTAACTAATGTACATGCCAAATCACTCTTATATTTTCTTAAACACAATTGTAAAACCCGTTTAATAATTAGATCCCGAGGCCGATGAGCAGATAGTCAAAAGGTGAAGCCCTAGTCCACTATCAGCTGATAGATAACGAGGTTGATTTGTTTAGTTGTTTTTGTAGAAACCAACTAGTCGGACACAAAATGTTATTTTACAGAAATAAAAATAAAAATTTTTCATTTTGATTTTATGTTTGCATTACACGGGCCAAGCGCCAAGTCACAAAGAGGGGATAGTTGTTTGAAGGAGGGCGCTAAAAGAAGAAGGTGCTTATTTGAACGGGGTTTGAACTTCATTTTAGTAAATTTTCACGCCGTTAATACCTAATGGGTTCTGATGCCTCTGATGGTGTTTAGTAATTGTATCATTTTTAGTTTTTGGTATATTTTAGCCGAGTAATCGCAAGTAACCAGGTGCAGGTGAAAATTTCCTGATACTTTCCAGCAACGCTAGCGTAAATTCACCATAGCTGGATAATTTTTATCACGCTCAATATTGCATCAAAAATATAAAATATAAAAATAAGACGACAGATTTTTCTATAACAGTAGGACATTTGGGTAATCAATAAACAAATGACAAGGCTACGTAAGTGGTTTTCATGTGCAACCAACCTGACCCAGATATTCGGCAATGTTAGAGTCTTGATATTTAATAGATTGAATAATTTATCAAAATACTTTTGTTTGAGCATTTTTCTACCGACAGGTGGAAAAATGATACGGTAAACGATTGCAACTGACCTGTAGAAGGGGTGGAGGATGTCTGTAATAGGTCCTCAGTGACCTATGGAGACTTTAGTATTTTACTCTGGCTAACACCAAAGTATTTTACTCTGGCTAAAGCCAGACGATTTTACTCGTCAAGGGGAAAGTCCCAGGCCAGGGAAAGGTTAACAAGGGTTTAAAACCTATCTCCTTAACTCCTTCCTGGCCTTATATAGGTCCTAAGTTACCCATGGAGACTTTAGAATTTAATTCTGCCTAACGCCAGACGACTTTACTCGTCAAGGGGGAAGTTCTCGGACACGAAAGGGTTAAAGCAGTGGTATATTGGTGAGCAATGTTCCCTGATGCAGTCTAAAATATTGCCTGAATATATCACAGATGTCAATAACACGAAAACATTACAGTGCATGATCTGACCAGCATTTGTACGAAAGTATGAAATTTTACGTGTTTACTGATGAAATTTTCATGATAAATGATTAATTATGGAACTTTCTGATCATGTTCCTTATGTTCTAACAGAAACACAGTTCCGTGACTTTTACTTTGAAAGAGACCAGCTATGAAATATGATCCTGCCCCGTTAATACGGCCAAACTCGCATGGTCCGTTAGTTTCCGTATTAAGAGGGTTCTACTGTACGTCTCAATTAAAATCATTTTCGTCAAAATTTTTAAAATCCCAGACCTTTAAATCTCTAAAGATCTGTCGGTATTTCGGCATTATATATTTCCTTCCTGCAAAGACCATACTGTGGTCAGATATCCCGAGATGAATAACACCAGAGCTGGATATATTCTCTGGTTTATTTGTAAGAACTAAATCGATTAAAGTAGTAGACGTTCCCGTCATCCTCGTTGGCTCACTGATTAGTTGGTCAATTTGATAAAGTGAGCATAAAAATTGGAATCTGCGCGTATGGAGATCTGGGGATCCCTTAATGACATCACAATTTAAATCTCCTGTAACCAGCAGTTCTTCATTTTCTGACTCACATTTACGGAGAAATATATCATAATCGTCAAACAGGTATATATCAGAATTTGGTGTTCTATACCATGTACTTATTAGGAATGCCTTGCCATGTTTCAGAATCATCCTCAGGGTAATATGAAACGATAAATTCACATTTAACCTACACTGCTGAAGTCAACTGAAAA
>JBAHVQ010222280.1:0-10980 GCA_036872915.1 Nanipora kamurai
AGAAAGGTGACACGTTTCTTCTTAAACAACAAAACACCGTCGACTAAAGCAAAGTGGACTAAATCAAGTCAAACTGATACCACCTTTTATTCGTTTGCCCCAATCCATATAAGTACAACGAAACAAATATGAAAATTCAGTCTGTATGCATAAACGAGCACGTGTACTAACAAGGGAATTCAATTTTTTTTAAACAACGGAAAATTAATAATGTTTAGGACAAAAGAGTCTCTGGGCGGTCTCGTTCTAGGACCAACGATCTTGTAAAGATAGATTTTTTTGCTTCCAGAAATAAAGTAACCGAATAAATAATTAGATTTTATAACTAATTAGATTAGCTATATCTTTGCTTTTCTCAAATCAGAATGTCATTGCGAAAAGATTTATATTATTTTTACGTGGTCGCGTTTTATGGCCGTAATCGTTAACCCTTTAACAGTCTATTGTTTTCTCATTGTTTTTGCTTTCTTTCTGATTTCTTCTTTTCTTCCTGGTATGAGAAATATCCAAAGCGTCAAGACAGGGTGTACAAAAGTATTTCCTCTTTCTTCCAATTATCTTAACACCTCGGACATTCAACGAGTATAAATAGATGTAGATAGACTATTTAATCGCAACTTACGCTCCACAACACCCAAAAGATTATTAATTTAAGCTAAAATACAATATTGGCCGTGGCAGCATTGAAAGTATGATCAAATACGCATAGTTTACCAGTTAGGCACAAACATGGGTAGTATGTCATCACTCTCCCAATTCTATTGATCTGTCCACCGGTTTATACTCAAGGTCGTCATGCTCGGTCATTCATTATTTGGTCGCGCTTAAAGAACGACTTAATGAATTCATTCGATCTCCGCAGAAGGGAAAAGTTCAACTCTGGATTCGGCTTCAGTACACATTCATAATGTCGAAGCGTGAGCAGTTCGTAAGTAAAGGAAGTGACTCTTCTCTGTAGTGAAGAAGGTCAGGGCTGATATGGCAATATTTCAAATATGACGAATGGTACATCTCGTAGGAGACCGGAGGTGATACACTTGTGGACAGATGATTTAGTACGTTTTACCAGGCATCGTTTTGGTACTCATGTAATCGGTGTCCGTGAAGTTGTTGAGCTCTGTTTTCCAACAATGCAAAAAATTGTTTTCGCATTTTAAGAAGAAAGCTCAACTTATTTTTTTTTTCTTCAGATAAGGTAATTTTATCTTGAGGAATAATAAGAAAAATTTAATTTTTGTACATATTTCCTAAGAAGATTTTCAGAAATATATAATATAGCATAATAGTGATGCAGATACCTAATGCTGAACACAAGGTTAGATCATGTGAGTTCTGATTATCTCAGGTGACTGATGGACTTATTATCATACTGTGTATTGAATTATTAGCGTATTGTAACTCCCGTTAAGGCAGTACAGATGACGAGCCTGAACGCTAGCTCACTATCTTAGTCGTGGTAACTCAATTGTTAGAGCGTCTCACCGGTCATCAGTTTGATTCGCGTCTAGTGCTCAGAGATCGTTTTTCTGAGAGAACGAGCTTGACGAACGTCCATTAGTCGTCTGAGATTTACCTGGCTTCAACGCTGATTATGACGAACCTGCGCCTTAGGTCACCATCTTGGTCTTGGTGACTCAATGGTTAGCTCGTGTCAGCGCACGCTAGAAGGCTGCAGGTTCAATTCCCGTCTAGTGCTCAGAAATCGTTTTTTTAAGGTAACGAGCTTGACGAACGTTTGTTGGTCGTCGGCACACTTGAAAAAATGATTCTTCTCCGTTCCAACACTTCCGGCCGCATTCCGAGTTATCTCGAAACCTGGTAAACGTTTATCTAGTTTCTTTACTTTTACTTTCGTAATCCAAATATCGTATTCCAAAGTTACTGAGATCGCGTGCGTCACTTGTATTTTGGCGTAACTCGCCGACATCACCATGGGCGCATCTCACAACAGAAGGCAATTTCTCCTATATGACGCAAGGAAAACTATCTAAGACTCTCTACCATTCTCTCTCAATCGCACAATACTCTTCACACCATCACTCCTGATGATTTTTCTGTTATCTCTTCCGCAGAAAGGATTTCAACTTTTGAGCTTTTAATTCGTGAAAGATTTTTCATGTCAAAATTCAAGCCTTCCCTTAATTAACGAAAATGTCGGTTCTATGCCACTCTGTTTATCGTAATAAGACACCAACTTATTTCTTCATCCCACAACAGTCTATCACTTTATATTTCCAAAGACGTCTGTCCGTTGTTTAAATTTGTAACTTCTTCGTTATCCGACACCATGTCCTTTTGTAATATTATAGCCTAATAGTCTTCAAAAGTTACTTCTTATCTTGTCTTGTCATTTTTTCATAACTTATCTTTTTTAGAATATTTTCGTTTTTCGTTGATAATTCGGACAATTAATTATTGTTGGAAATTTGGCCGTTTGTAATCTTATAGACTGATATTTAAAATTTCATTTGAAGTACATATACTGTTAACCTATGTTAATTTTATTCCTCTGATGATGCGGGAAGAATCAACCATGCGTTAGTAAAATTTTTTATCTCTTTCGGCTTTTATTATTATTATCACGTTTGCGAACTAATTACATTTAATAGATAAGCGAAGTACACGACTGAGTGCATTTAATAATTAATCAACCGAAATGCATACTGTTTCTTAAAATAAAGAATTTCTTTCCATAAGATTCGTGGACATGTACAGCCATTGACTAAATATTGCTCATATTTCCAACTGAAGTTCTCTCAAGTAACCCAAAGAGTTGAGAAATTAAATTAAGGGAAGGCTCTTGAGAAAAAGTCATGCGACAAAGACATGACCAAATCAATAGCATTAAAAAATCGATAACAAACTAATTAATGATATGCAAATGATAGATAGTCGTTTGCTATTTTAAATTGTCGATCAGTTAATCGAAAAGAGGAGGACTCACCAAAGGCCCCAGGTGAGTAGTAATACACGAAAGGTAATATGTAAAAGGTTAAAACAAAAGAAAACTCAAGAGAATAAGGGCTACGAGCCAATGATTTTTTATCCGAACGTAATCGAACAAATAATCTATTAACTTATGAGGAGAGAAATGTCATTATAAAAAGCAATAAATGAAAATATTTAACTATAAAGACATCATTAATACAAGTGGAGGTATTGATCTGCCCATACTAGACAAATCATTAGCTTGTGAAGGGATAAAAGACACAAAATAAAATGAAAACTAAAATAATATCCGCCCTTGCAGTGATGATAGTGATTTTAATATAAAAACTTTGGGAATGAGAGCTTTTTTGTCCGCCATGGCTATCGCACTCACTTATTAGACACCACCATTCCAAACGTTTTCAGTGTTCCGCGTTCAGACACCCTTAAAATACCTGTGTTCAGACACCCTTAAAATATCTGTGTTCAGACACTCTTAAAATATGTGTGTTCAGACAGCCTCAAAATATCTGTGTTCAGACACCCTTAAAATATCTGTGTTCAGACACCCTTAAAATACCTGTGCGAAAAAATTCCACTGAAAGGCTCCCTTAGTCCGAACATTTTGCCCTCTCTCCTACGAAATAACAATATTGGAGACTGTTTGGTTTACAGTACCTTAAACAAGATCCATCGCCATCAACAGGTACTTTTTCTTGGTCCCGTGCCCGTTTCTACACATGCGCCTTCCTGAACTCTACTTCCAAAATTTCTGGGTCCAAATCTGATTTAGTAATTCAACATCACTTCACAAGCACCTCTTGCAACATAATTTACTGAATCTTCTGTTGTAAATGGTGCAAACTCAACATCGGCGGAACTGGCCGACGTGTCTCTGACAAATTTGCTGAAAGTCTTCGCTCCGTAAATTACAATGATGTTGAAAAAACCGGTTTCACGGCATTTTAACTGTACTAACCATTCGTCACTAACCGAACTTGAAACCATTTATCCGCATGGAATCAATGAACGCTTCTCTTTCATTTCATCGGTCACTAAGCTATGGTTTTTATCATACAAAGGTGGATAAAAACGTTAGATCCTACAAAAAAATCCTGCAATGGCGGATAAAAACGTTAGCTCTTTAGCTTTCTTTCCTCGGATTCTATTTTGGTTTCATTCAACTTTAGTTTCTGTCATACATCACTTCACAAGCTAATGATATGTGTTGCAGGAGCTGATAAATACAATGGCTCGTATACTTTATTTCTCTATAACTAAATTTTTTTTTGATTATTTTTTAAATGATATTTTCCTGCTCTATTAATAGCCGAACACAAAGTCGGTTCATGTGGGAGCTTGGTATATAGCTCGATGGTTTTCGTACTTATCAGTTAATATTTTCTAACGAGCATGAGCAGATAAAAAACTATGGTATGCATCCCTTATTCCCATAAGTTTTCTTCTGTTATAACCTTTTGCTTATTACCATTCCCTTGGGGCCTCTGCCGGGTCCTCTCCTTTTTGGTTAACTGATCGACTTCTTAAAATAACAAATGACTATCAATCATTTGGTGCTCGTTAATTAGTTTGTTGTCGATTTGTCAATCTTATTGGTCACCTTTTTGTCACATGACTTTTTCTCACTATAAAAACACCACCTACTTTTTTTGCATTTTACCTTTCACTCCGACAAATGGACTTCGCTCGAAAAATCAGTTTTCCAACCCTTCAGTTTTGTTACCTACAAGCCGTTCAATGCTGCTGACGCAGCACTCTACTTTTATATCCTTCTTTAAACATCTCACATTTTCCCATAAAGAAATTAGACACGAAAATCATATGTAATAACTTGAAATTATTACTTCCTGTATTATGACTTGGTCGGAACCGAAATTCGGTTAAAATTAATCAACGTTTGCGTTTACTGGTTGGAGTTAAGCATTTACTTCATTTTATTAGCTTCCTCATAGATTATCTCAAATAACAGGTCAATTAATAATAACGAGCGTCATAATTTGATTTCTTGCATTGTTTTTTTTTAACTTTTCTTAGTGTATCAAATCATGGTCATGTTTTTTGGAGAAATCGAAAACTGTAAATTAAGTTTGGTGAGGATATAGAGGCACATAAGTACTGCAGCTATTATACCTTTCGGATATCCCAAATATTCGGACTATATGAGGTCAATAGGCCGATTGATTTTATTGGTATTGAAAATTAAACACATAAAAGTTGAAGTAATTGCAGAAGCTTCGTCTGACTGTCATTCATGTTAGCCATTTTTAAATCTCTTCGTTTTGAAAGATGAAAAGACCAAAATAAGATTTTACAATGTCATCATAACAACCGTTAAAGAACTTCTCGATCACAGGACAAGCACGGTGGTACACATACACAAACTCTTCACAATCTTCATAAATATTTCGCACGGCTGAAAAAAAAGCCGTTTCTTTCAGAAAATACAGAACGCCTTCCTCTACATCAACTTCAACTTCTCTTTCATCGCCTTTCTTTCCATCACCTCCTTTCTCACGGCTGTTTCTCAAGCATTTCAACGCAGCCTGTGTCCGGTTTCTAACGTCGGAGTGAAATTGGTCATTTGCTTGATATAAGTTATTAACATGGCTGAAAGCTTTGCGGTATTCACAAGATGCCTCCACCTCGTCCGTCCAGTTTACATAGCAGTAAGACATGTTGCATAGCCCAGTTTCTTTTATAGCATCATTACACTTGTTGCGCAAGCTGTTAGCATTCACTCTCGCTGATTTCTTGGGATTTTTTGATCCAATGGCCCTGTAGTTGTGTACGGATATTTCATCAGTGAGAAACAACAATATCTAAAACCAGAAATTCTACTAGTTAAGCAAGTGATGAGAGTTAGGTTTAAGGCGGTTTGGTTACACTTTAACTTTCTGACAAATGAAGAAGACCCAGTAGGAGAAGTTGGATGTTGAGTATCAAAGCTGTCTCTGACAGCGAAAGCAACGAAGGTGACAAAGTGCTGAAATAAACTTCTGGGCAAAGAAACCTCCTTTGCTCTCATACCGCTTCTCTGTTACGTCACTGCAGTGCCAACCGAAATACATTGGCGGATGTTTTGAAGTTTATATTTGTTGCTTTTCACTTTTGTATTACATTAGAATATAACCAATTTCAGGCCAGATGATGTTTAGGCTCTTAATTAACTTAACCTGTTTATTTAATGTCGAACACGAACTCAGTTCATGAGGGAGCTTGGTAAATCTAAGATGACTAGTGGACGTTGTGTCGAGCACAGTGTCCAACATAGTGACGAACGTCCACTAGTCGTCTTAACCTGTTTAATTATAATACTTCCTTACGTATCTACTGTCCAAAATTTAAGAAAATCATCCACAGAAACCCTGCATAATCTGGAAAGGGAAATAAACAGAACGAGGAGGTAGGTTTTTGGAAGCGAAATGGTGAGCGAAACCAGTATGTTTATTGATGGTTTTCAAAGAGAGGTATAAAATTACGAGTGGATAAATTGAATCAATGTCGTCATCTATGGATTAGCAATCTTATCTTTTCAGAGCTTTTATTGTATTCGGAAAAATCGAGTTCACCTACCAGATCATATAATAGAACATTGTATTCAGCTCTCTCTTTTTCATTATGCTACGAGTATCATGTTTCTTTTTGCCGCTTAACTCTATCCAGGCTGGGCTTTTTTGACCTCAAATTGACTGGGGGACACTTCGGCCCCCTCTCAAAAACCTTCATTATTCAAGTTAATTTAATGATATTTGGTAGAAACTATAACTGGACAAAGATCTAGAAATTAAGATATTGATTAGCTGCTAATTACTAATGACGTCATCATGACGTCACGAAATCACGTATTTAGCGGTGTTTTTCGCTTGTTTTCCAGTCAGTTTTACTTTAACATAAAATGATGCAAGTTTGAAATTTTATCAGCCTTGGCAATCTAATAAAAGAAACAAAGAAAACGTAAAGTACGAAAGATTTTGCAGTGTAGAAGTTACTAATTTGCACAGCGTTTGTATTACTATGACAACAATTGAAATCTGTGTAATGGCATTATTTGCTTTACAAATTAGGTCTTGAAAATGTTCAAACATTTCTTAAAACAACGACTTACCAAAAATGAAACTCCTTTACAATTTGTAAAGGAGTTTCATTTGTAAAATTTTTACAACCAACAGAAATCCCATCATGTATTACGGCAGCTCACTTAATTGGAAATATAACAAAATGCCACATTTTGTGAGAGACGTTTGTAATGTTTTGTAAGCTGCCGCAACATATTCTTGTGCATTTGGGCTCTCATTCTGGCACTAATTCTTTGTAGACAAAAATGAAAAAACGATATTTCAAAATGTGGTTGCCATGGCAACAGATTGCTACCTCACCAAATTACAAACGAAAATGATAACCATACAATTTTGACAAAAGTCACCAGGTTTGGTGTTTCTGTTTTCCTTGCATGGAAAAAAAACCTCCGAAGAACCACTTGCAGACCCCCCAACCTGGATGAGGTTAGGACTAGACTCCGGTCGTGCATTTATCGAACCCTTTACCGTTACCTCTGCTTCACTCTAGTCTCTCGGTGGGTCAGTCCGCTCTGGACATTTGCTAGAAACAGCAGCTCACCAATAAAGAAATTTGCGGATGGACTGGGCAGTCTTCCACATCGCACATTGCCAGAAAGGCATGGACGCTTTGGATCCCTCAGATCATAAGGGTGGATCGAGATCGGCCTTCATGAACAGATGTCTATGGGAAGGCATCTGAATGGGTTGTACGTTTTAACAAGGGATAAAGATGATAAATGATAAAGAACAAAAGGTAGGAGATAATGAGAATGATGATGATGATGATGATGATGATGATGATGATGATAATGGTGAAAGGGATCTGAAGGTGTTGGAGATCAATTTTCATGTTTTAACAACGCTGGAGATGGTGATAATGAAGACGAGGAAAACGAAAAGAAGAACAAGAAGATAATGATAATGACCATGGTGATGATTATAATGATAGCTGTTGACCGAGACTAAATATTCTTTTAAAATTTTACTACATATCTATAACTGTGGTAAAAATTTTTTTTGTGTCGAGAAAAGCTGATGTTAGGTAAATGAATATAAAATCTGGACTAATCTAGCCACAGAAAAAAAGATATTAATAAGCTTTAAAGTGCTTTCAAATTTCCGTGCGCATACATGACTATGACTATTGAACAAAAGGGAAAGTTTTGAGTGAGTGCTGCTTTCCATTTCCATCATATATTTCTCACCTTTTCGGAGTTACTTCTCGCCCACTTAAAAAGCCGCCGTAGATTTTCACGTTTATGGAAGTATGGGTTTCCAAGACTGATTCCAACGACCATCGTTCGTTTATTTTTCAAAAAATTTTCTCCGTTGTGAATCGCTCGAGACGCTGCCATATTAAAACCTTGAGTAAATAACCAAAGTTATGAGTGCTATATAACTTTGTCAGTATTTTATACTATCAACTCAAGCCCCTTCCCCTTTCTTTTGAACACTGTTGCAATTAAGCACGCGTATCATCATGACGTGTACATGAAATTACACTAATTTATTTTGTATGAAAATAAGAAACTTAGCCTTTGAGCTAAAATGAGATTTTGGCATGACGAGTTAAGATTATTTTTCATGTTTGTGAAAGTTGATCGTCCAGGTTTGTGTAGTCTTAAGAAAGACTGCTAGTGGAATCGTCAGACTTTTCGACGGCCTTAGCGGCGGTCGTCTTCAGAGTCAAGAGAAGAGTAAATGTTAGGTTCGCCTATGTTTGTATCTGGTTTGTATTGGTTGTATATTTACTATAATTGTATATACATTTGTATCCATATTTGTATTTGGTTGCATATTTACTCTTCTCTTGACTCAGAAGATGACCGCCGCTAAGGCTGCGAAACGTCAGTAACTTCCAGCAAGATCAACTCCTACAAACATGTCACGATTCTCCCAGGTTCGAACCATTTACTTGATTATTCTATAGTTGTCGAGAAAATAGTCCTCGAAGATCACTCAGCATCAAACAGGTTTCCGTTTCCAAATCTCATTGAAGCACTTCGTAAACGACATCATAGTGCTCTCTACTTACATCTCATCACCTTTCGTGTTGATAGTGAAGTAAATAGCCACTTTATTTCGAATTATAATCAATTGTAAAGTTTGTCATATTCGTACGATCCCTTGCACTAAAAGTCTTTATCCAGAAATTAATAAATTTGGCAACGTGCTTTGCCACATCCCCTTATAGACCACTTGAACTCATATGCTAAACGATTCATCAGGATGACGCATGCAAAGTTCCGACGTTCATCAGATCGAATAATTTATGTAAATCTTTGATAAAAAGCATTTTTTCCCCAATAGGGGAATAAGTGCAGTGGTCTGTAACCTTATTCTTACATATAGCATAATGTCTGAGCACCGAAGCCTTCTTAAGGTATGCAAATGTTTTGTCATTAGCTGAATGAACAATGAGAATTTTGTGTTGTATATTTGTCAAAATATAAATAAATTTTATGTCATCTGAGGTTTGAGGGATTTGGGTATTAGGCCTTTAGTTATTGTTACTTCGACGGACGTTATTTGCGAAAAAACATGTCGAGTTATTCGTGAAAGTGTTTTTTCGATATGGCGAACAGTAACCTTAGCGGTGTGTTCGGAATGAACGAACACGACCAAGAAGAAACTGTTGTAGACGATGGACTCGACAACATTCTATCACAGTCGCTTGACATGTTCGAAGAAGAGAGGAAATTGGAGGAGAATGCAATAGATATTACCGAGACAATCCTGGCCAAAAGTGTCCGGGACACAAAGACTAATCTTTAAATTTTCCTTACCGCGTGTTCCATACACTTTTGTGGCAAAAATCCCTCTCCCACACCCACTTTCTAATGTTGAATAGTAGAATAAATGTCTATCGTGATATCAATGGCAATTGCAAGCTAAATAAAAACTTTGTAAGGGGGGAAGGAGGGAGGAGACATCGATTTTAGCGTATTTATGGCTTGTGTCCCACCACATTTGGCCATGATTGGAGATGTTTGAAAGTTTGATCTCAGCAACTAGATTCCAAAGTGCTGAAGGTAATATGGCTGGAACACGCTATGCTTTTTGGGAGTGAGTAGGTGATTCAGTTTGGTATACGTCAGTGTAGTGATAAACCGCGTATTTTAATTTGTTTTTGTTGCTAGTGAACTGTGAGGTAGATATAGTAGATCGTGTCCAATATGCGAGAACCACGATTTGGTTGACCTTGCCTCGCAGTCTATTCCCGAAAAGACAAAATAAAATTTATTCTTTATAAGCGACCGCTGTCCCGAGAAATTAATTAAGGATGTTACTGGCATCGATCAGAAGCCTTTGATAGCTGTACGTGAGAAACAGATGAACAACTAGTACAAGTTTCAAAAATAGTACAAGGTACTGCAAGTGAAGAAACAGAAAGGGGGAAGCTTGACCGTTCGGTAAATTCCAAATGCTTTCGGGTCAATTACTTTAAATATGTATGTATGTATGTATGTATGTATGTATGTATGTATGTATGTATGTATGTATGTTTGTACGTATGTATGTATGTTTGTATGTATATATGTGTGTTTGTATGTATGTGTGTGTAAGTATGTATTAATGCATGTATGTATGTATGTATGTATGTATATATGTATGTATGTATGTATGTATGTATGTATGCATGTATGTATGCATGTATGTAACTTTATTTGAACGCGCTACCTTCATCAACTCCACAATGATTTTCATGAGGGGCGTCACACACTTAATGTACAACTAACTTTCAACTACAGTAAATTGCAGACTACATGATTTACAGCTACAAAACTATATTATAAAACAAAGAGCGATGAATTACCCAACTTCAGGGGTTCAGCTACAACGAACTAGTCGTTTAAAGCTAGGTAACGCTAGGTAAAAAGCTAGGTGACTATTCCCATGGCCAGAAATTCACGACAGTTTGTTAGTTAGCATGCGCAAAAATCGATAAATATTTATTCAAAATGGCGTAAAT
>JBAHVQ010222321.1:0-10976 GCA_036872915.1 Nanipora kamurai
CGTATGTTGCTCTGCCATTCCGTTAGTTTGTTGCGAAGCATTCTCCACTGTTGGCCATCAAATGTACGGTGAGCTGCCGAGCTATCAAAACAAATGTACATACTAATCAATTTCTGAATCCGAACCTCCGAGTAATTACTCAGTGAAAATAGCAAATCCGCCCAATGAAAAATCGCAGATCGCCTGCACAGCTCTTTCCATAAACATAAAGCGAAGGGCCTTCGCTCGAAACGCCAGTTTCTCCATTCTTAAGTTCCGGCAGTTTCCCAAACCTTTTCACTATCTACAGCATTAGCAGTGACGTGGTGACGGATAAGCAGGGAGGGCAATTGTCCTTTGTCTTCAAATAAGGGGGTGTTAAATAGTGATGTAGTGAAAAATTTTAATTGATTTGTAGCTATGAAAGAAGACACAAATATGGCTAAGGCGTTACAATTTTCTTCCTCTGAATATTGTCAAATCTTTGATATCTTTTTTGTTATTTTTAAGTTGGCAATGGGGGAGATGACGCTTTCAGTTCCCAGATAAACATTGACACATGTAAACATTGACACAAATAAACATTGACACAAGTAAACATTGACACAAGTAAACATTGACACAAGTAAACATTGACACAAGTAAACATTGACACAAATGAACATTGACACAAATAAACATTGACACAAGTAAACATTGACACAAGTAAACATTGACACAAGTAAACATCGACACAAGTAAACATTGACACAAATAAACATTGACACAAATAAACATTGACAGAAGTAAACATTGGAAGGCTTTACCTCGTTATAATTTTGCCACCTACTTCATCGATTCTAACCCGAACAAGCCTGGTTTTCAAAACTGAAATAGAATAAAATTATTAATCAGATATTACTACCCTTTCTACTCTCCACTATCAGCGGGAAAATTAATTATTTTCATTCGTGAATATTTAATAATAACAGAGTTCCATTGTTTAGACTAAGGGGGTTTATTGCAAGGTGTATTTCAGCTCAGGCTGAAACCAAAGTCCGGTTTGACATGCACCAGTGTCAAACTGGCTTTCCGAAGAAAACCATTTCGTTACGATTTCGTTACAAAATAATGTGAAGGTATGGGTGACCTTGATGTTCTGGCTGACCGAAATGTTTTGTATGACTTTGACGTTTTGGATGTTTTGCTGCGGTTCAGTACATGTTAGTGTTCCTCAATGGTCATAATATAACAAACCAATACTTAGACATGTCGAGAAATTAGCTACGAAATTCCCCCTCAATCTTCGGATTGCGTATTAGAAGACTCGGGAACCTTGGGACTTTAACAAATCCTGCTCGGCTTTTGGGAACATTTAATCACTAATTTTCCATGAATGCTATTACTTATCATTAGTTTGGGATATCGCTTATACGATGCGTAGGCCACTTCCACTTATGTAATATCGAGACCTATCGCCAAAAAGGAAAGTAATCTAATGCATATATGTCTATGCATATACATCAGGCTCCAACCGATTATTACAGATTGTAAACTTGTGGGAAACATGGGGACACATTGTTATGGCCTTCAAAAGAATTCTGATCTGATATATAAGCATAAGGACAGTATGTGTTTTGATGATTCCCACTAATTTAAGATCCTTAAAGATCGATTGCCTTATCAAATAGGTATGCCTGCGGATGGTATACGTTTTTGTACTTACAACAAACGTTCATAATTCATACGGAAAATTCAAAAGTAATTAAGCATCAGATTAGATTAAGTGCTAAGTTCGGTAAGTAACATTAAATAACATTAAGATGTTATTAAGGGTCTAATATGCCGAACTGATTAATAAATACATTGGCTCTGCACCAAAATTACAGACATTAATGTTTTGTTAATAATTTATTTACAACATTTAACAACACGGATGGTGGCATCTGCAATGAGTTTTTACAGTAAAAACCGCTTAATAGAGGACCCTCGGGAATATCATAACCTGCTCTAACAAGCGGTTGCTCTATTATCTGATGAGATCTGTTTGCACTAGGAAAGAGGGTGTCATGTCATGTTTACAGTAGGAAAGTGGGCGCATGAAAGGAAAGTTACACCAATATTAATATCAGAGCATTTTATTCTCATTTTCAGTACTGTACAGTAGCGTACGAAAGCGAAGTTACATTGTCAATATTTTTCATCGCTCTTATCGTGGACACTGTTTCTTCACTCCTGCCCCTTCTCAGCACAAAAGAATTGATCGATTTTTGACTGTTTGACTTCACTTTGGTTGCGTGGTCCACAGCGCGATCAAGCTTCGACAGCAGGGACCACTCGTCGACGTTACGGAAAAGCAGTCCCTTGCGCAGAGTTTCCATGGCTTTCAGAACTAAACACCACGCGCCAACCTGCTGCAGTCCACGGTGTTGCCATGCGCAAATCTGCTGCAATGCACTGTGTCGCTACGCGCCAACCTGCTCTAATAAGCGGTGTGCCTACTCTTATAAGCGGCGAATTTATAAGGGGAAAAGCATCGTTCGTTCTGTTTCGGCCCAAACTGCTCTAATAAGCGGTTTGCTCTATAAACCGGTGCTCGATTAAGCGGTTTTCACTGTACCTATAAAAAGTTTTGTTTTTACATCTTTTGCCCTTCCTTAAAGCTAAAGCATTGTTCATTTGAGCGATTCACATCTACAACATCGCTTTTCAAACCTCAACGACGTCAGACAAATTTTAATAGGGCTAAAAGGACATCCATTTACAACAAGTAATTAAATATTCCGTTAAATTGAAGTTCAATAACGTCAATGTAAAAAACATTAACATTTATGAAATTTCATCAGCGTCAATAAAAATTCAACAAGAAAAATGAGACAACCAACAAATAAAAAGTCATTGCGCGATAAAACGTATATGGTGATATATGTTGCATGAAGAAGACTGGTAATAACAATTACCAAGACTTTCTATGTCTACAGGAAATTGTTGCAGAAGATATAGCTCTTGAAACGTCGTTTTCAGATGTGTGCGGCTAGAGTAAGCGTTATGTTGACTGAACAATGAAGGAGACAAAGAATTCGCAGGATAATAGGGAAAGGTTAATACTGTTTTTTGAAGACCCAGAAGAAGACGATATCTTAGAATGGCAGATACTTTGCAGTTCAATCGCTCAACTGCCACAAGTATAATATCCAAATACTGTACATTCGAGAAGAGAGGGTTAAGAGCCCTTATGAACCTTACCTTATCTTCCTGTGATATTCTCTCTCTTTAGTTCAGTCATTGTAACCTTTACTCTAGCTGTACTCATGCCAAAACAACGTTTTAAGTGCTACATGCATCCTGTGCAATTGTTTGTACAACATATACCCACACGTTATCGTTAACTGACTTTTTATTTTATTTTTTTGGTTTTCCAATTTTTCTTATTGAATTTTGATTAACCCTAATAAAATAACATAAATGTTAATGGGTTTTACATTGACGTCATTGAACTTCAATTTAACGGAATATTTAATTACTTGTTGTAATGAATTTACTTTTAGCACAGTTATAATTTGATTGGTGTTGTTAAAGTTTGAAAGGCACTACTGAAGATGACGATCGCTCTAACGAACACCGCTTTCGCTTTAATGAAGGGCGAAAGATGTATTACTTATAATGACATTTGGGTAGGGAATCATCCTAATTTGCATTAACTTCACTGTATTTATTCCTAACAAAACGGAATATCATAAATATAATGTAATAATCTCATCCAAATTGTATCGGACGTATCCCATAAATGTATGTCAGGCAAATCGATAGGTTATATTCTGTCCATTACACACCAGATGCCAACGACTGTAAGCTGGTGTGAACCATTGGACAACGAAGGGAAAAAAAAATAGGGTGTAATATGAAAAGGACATGTTATCATACTATCTGTACCATCGGTAATCCTCTGCGCTCACCAAGGTATTTGAACCATCTGTAAACATATGTTACAGTCTGCTGGCATATATACTGCAACAGGCAACACCCATACTATCTGCATGGTCTTCGCTCACTCCACCACCTGTACCGACTGTATGCATATGTAACCATCCACAAGCATGCTATTAACTAACATAGCTTATCAACCATCGACATTCATTGCCATTCACATATACGGCATTGGACAAAGCTTGTCTCTGGAGGAATAGATTTATCTTAGTAATCATTGTAAACATTTCTTGCCTCACCTTCTATTATAAAACCTTCAACATCATCTACATTGACATTCAACTCCTTGGACAACTCTTCAAACGTCATCTCGTTGTGTTTATTGACCAGAGAAAGGAAAGAGAGAGTTCTCATTTTTGTGACGTTTCTATCGTGGTTCAAGCCTGTAAAGGTAAAAGTGAGGTACAAATTGGCAAATTGCTATAGGGAATACCTGACACGTTGTGGTTGGAGTTAGCACTACATACACATGCCATAACAATTACGAAAGAAAACAGTAAGTAACCTTTGCCGGGAATCAAACCCACAACCTTCCATGACCGGTGAGACGCTCTAACCATTGAGCTAGCAAGACATGGTGCATGTCATCTGAGCCGTTGTAGCTCAATGGTTAGAGCGTTTCACCGGTCATCAAAAGGTTGCAGATTCGATTTCTGTCTGAGGCTCAGAAATCGTCTTTCTGAGAGTACGACCTTCACGAACGCTTGCATGTCGTCTAAGCTTCGCTCCGCCACGAATTTGGGTAGTTCAATGGTTGGCGCAAGGATCAGGGTTGGATCCGCATAGTGCTCCAGCTTTTCGCAGTAAACAGCTTAAGAGGAATGTGTGTGCACTTGTAATTTACGAATAGCAAGCTGTCACAAGCCATAAATCTGTAAATCCTACCTTATGATACGCTATAAAAGGGAGAAACGAGAAACCAAAAGCTAAGCTGCGGGAAGCTAAGGGATATACAAGCAGTTTCTCATATATACGTAGATGAATACGGACATTGCCTGTCTCTCACATTGTACTCATAGTTTTTGATAATTAAAAAAGTCAGCCGTAGAGAGTATAGCTGTGGCTTGTTTTACTAAGAGGTTGCTCCAAAGAACGGCTTTCCTACTGGAGAAACGTTTACTAATTATGATCACTTAATGTTCGTTGTTTTGTGTACAAGAATTTCTAAACGCCCAGAGCGTTCATCCAAGGGTTTAGTCTTGCTTAGGTCAGACAGTAAGTCAGCGGACCAAACGAAACAATGTAATCAGCTGCCATTAAATACAATGTTATCTGCTCTGACTTTTAATTGATTTAATTGTAAGCTACATTTACCAGAATTCGCACAACGTTAAAAATAATCACAAATTTAAATAGTATCAAACTGTAATCTCAAAATACAAAAATACTAATCTCAGATGTGTCATGTAAATTTTCTGGACCGCTGTAAGCAGTTCACGTCATTTGATACTGATTTTTACGTTTTTCTGTCAATCAAAAACAAGAAACAATTGAAAATTGAAATCGAAAAATCTCATTGACCACAACAGAAATCCCTAAAAAACTAGGCTCCGGGAAACCTGTACGAGTTGTGATCACTGATCTCTGTATATAACTGAACTGCGGATGAACCTCAGGAAAATGCCCTCAAAAGTCCGCCATCTTGGTATGTCATGAGCCGTCCTTAACCAATCACATGCAAGATGTGTTTCATAAGATGGAAAAGGGACATGGACCAAACTCGAGAGAATAGTGAGTTTACAACGTTTTGAAAGCTGAAAAATTTGAATTTTGGTAAACCCAAAATTTGACTAGGTTCGGACATCTTTTGCAAGCTTCCCATCGGAAGATAATTCTGAATGTTTTTTATGTATTGTTACTCGTCGGCACTAGTCGGATGACAGACCAGCATGGCACCAGTCAACTGAGGACACTTTTGGCAATACAAAAGTATGAGAGACCAGCAGTTCAGTTATATAGAGGTCAGTGACTGTGTTTGACTGATGGTTTACAACAACCAATCATAGCTCGCGCGGTTACCTAGAACCCAGTCTTTCCAGGGTTTCTGGAGCGATCAGTTGCACGGCAAGGCAGCTAAGCAGCACATGTCATTTTAAAATGAGTTCAGCCATATAATAATGTACATTACTGTACTGATATGCCTTTGAGGTTGGATTTATGACAGTCAATATTTGAACGGTTTCTCAATCTCAGATAATTAGAATGCAAGTCTCAGTGCCAGACAAAGATCGAACGACTAACGTTCTTTTGCCCAGTGAGACGGTCTAACGACTTGATCTAAATTTCTATTGGAATATTAAAGCCCGGCATAACTCCAAGATAATGGCACAGCAATAAAAGTTTAATAGAATGTAACGTTTCGTCGTTCACATTAAAAAAAACTTCAGAAATAATAATTATATAGGCCTAACTACACCTTTTGCCCTTCATTAAAGCGAAAGCGTTGTTCATAAGAGCGACTGCCATCTTCAATAGTGCCTTTCAAACTTCAACAACGCCAATCAAATTACAGTTGCACTAAAAGTAGATTCATTTGCAACAAGTAATTAAATATTCCGTTTAATTGAAGTTCAATAACGTCAACGTAAAAAGCATTAACATCTAGGGTATTTCATTAGCGTCAATCAAAATTCAACAAGAAAAACGGGAAAATCAACAAAATAATAAGTCAATTAGCGATAACGCGTATATATTGATATATGTTGTATGAAGAAGATTGGTAAGAACAAGAACCAAGATTGGTCTACAGGAAACGGTTGCAGAAGATATAGCACTTGAAACGTCTTTTTCAGGTGTGTAGCTAGAGTAAGCGTTATGATGACTGAACAAAGAGGGATATAGAGAATTCGCAGAATAACAGAGAAAGGTTAGTACTGTTTTTTGAAGAGCTAGAACAAGACTATATCTTACAATGGCAGATACATTGGAGTTCAATCGTTCAACTGCCACATGGATAATATGCAAAGACGGGAGGATTAAGAGTGCTTACGAGCCTTAGCTTATCTTCTTGCGATATTCTCACTCCTTGGCTCAGTCATTGTAACGCTCAATCTAGCCGCACGCACGTGAAAACGTTTAAAGTGTTATCTTGTGTAATTGTATGTACAACATATACTCACATATTATCGCTAATTAACTTTTTATTTTGTTATGTTGATTTCAACATTTTTCTTAATGAATTTTTATAGAAGCTAATATAATACCGTAAATGTTAATATTTTTTACACTGACGTTATTGAACTTCAATTTAACGGAATATTTAATTGCTTGGTTTAAATGAATTTACTACTTTTAGCACGATTATAATTTGATTGGTGTTGTTGTAGTATGAAAGGCACTATTGAAGATGACAATCGCTCTAATAAACACCGCTTTCGATTTAATGAAGGGCAAAAGGTGTATTATATGGCAGCGTCCGTTTTCCGGTCTGTACGCAAACTGACGCACGCTGACTGGCTGCCTAGATGTGCAATACGTTTTTCGTACGGACTGGCTGCAGTCTGAGGGGCGAAATGTGAGTTTCTTGTCCGATTTATACATTTTCCGGCCATGTAATAAATTCCTTATTAACTTCGTTTGTTCGGTCTGTACGGGAAAGTATATGCCCTCGGAATTTACGCAAAGACCTCGCTCCTTCGTCGCTTGCTCTGTACGAAATCCTCAGGTAAATACTTTCCCGTACAGACCTCACACTTGGTTAATAAGTAATCAGTATATATTTACATCTGTCATAAATTAACCAATCAGATAAACAGGCGAGAGCAATAGGAAATTTAGAAGAGATGAAACAGTAAGATAAGAAATTAGGAGGAGAGTCGGATTTATTAAGGTGATTGCACACAAAAAATAGAGAAAAAATAGAGAAAAAGTTGCCCGGAACTGATGTTGGCGTTTAAAGAAGGTTTAAGTTCGTTAATAAGAAGGCTTTCGTGAAAGAAAAGTTCATACTCAAAAGAGCAAGAAAAAAGAATTTTAAGTCATTAAAAGAAGTAGGATGACCCGTTTCCAGAAGCTGGGAGAGAATACAAGAAGGAGAAGGGCTAGTGCGTTTCTTGCCAGTTAAAATTGATATCTTAAGTGTCCAGAAACACATGTATTTAAAAGTCGACAAGTTTCACCAACATAAGAAGGTCCGCAGCTACAAGAAAAATAATATACAGCAAGTGACTTCAAACATAACGGAATTCTTTCTTTCCACCTGTCTTTTCTATTTTTTCTCTTCCTTTTCCCTTCCTTAGTTTATTATATTTTTATTATTCTATTTAGTAATATATCATATCTATTTATTGATAATATTCAATTAAAACTTTAATATTATGCCATTGTTTTCGTATTCGATGCTGGGCTTCAATTTTCCAGTTTAAATTGAGATTACCGCCCTGGCAATCTGTAACCTGATCTGATGATAAAACTTTTAAATGTTAAACTTACCCGAAGATTCAATGAAATTAGAGTTGTTCTCGTAGAACTGGATGTAGTCATTCAAATTACCAGAAACAAAGATTTCTAGTAGCTGAAGCGTTAAAACAAAAAAAAAAAGAAAAGAAAACGTTTGCGACACTCGAGTCATCCGAAAACAAGCCAGCTGAACAAAAATACTAGTTCTCCGCTAAAAACTTATTTCTTCGTTTTTCACCGCTCAAGTATATTTTTATTTAAATGTTTCATGCCAAATAAAGTGCAAGCACAAAACGTTGATCTAGTGCGGTACAAAACAAACAATTTTGCATCAATTCTTTAGTTTCCAATCGAACATATAAGCATGATTTAATGAATGCAAATTTGCTACATAAACAAATTTCAATGGATTTTTGAAAGAATTATGAATAGATTGGCTAAATTATGATTTCTTTAAAAAAATCTGGAAGCCAGCGGGTTTGACAGAGAAGGTTCTGGCATGTTTTCACGGTAATGGTATTTATGTCCAGCAATGCCCAAGATCATGCGGTGAATTGATATGCAAAGGTTCAAGTCATGTTGGCAAAAAGACTTAAGCCACTAATACAAAAGGTAATTTCAGATTTTTGCTTCAGCAAAAAAGTTGCAACGTCTACGAAACAAAGAACGTTTAAGATAAAAGTAGAAAGATACACATCTAACAATATATTACTTGGATAGTCAGGATTGGATAATTGGCTAGTCACAATAGGATTATTGTGTTGCAAGTAAACGAGGGTAATAAACGCTGCAACATTCAACTTTTGGCGGGTAATTTCGTAAATGTTGCAGAGAAAAGTTCGAACTTTTTGAACTTTCGGCAACACTTTTTCTTGTTGCGAGACATCTTTTCCGTCATGGCTACGCAACAAAAAACAATCTATAATTGCGCTGCCAGCGCAAGAAAATAGGTACGCATTGCGTACATGCGTCCGCTGTGTCTTTTTTTCTATTTTTAAAATTCTCTATTTTTAAAGAGAAACTGTAGTTTCGGAATTCAAAAAAATTACGCTACAGAATTTCATTAAAATTTTATAGCAGTTGCACATTGTCCAATTGAATCGATATATGAAATGAAAATGATGGGTCACCGGCTCCAGTTGGGAGTTTCAGGGGCTGATATGCATATTTTAAGCTATTTAGGAGTTGTTGTCACGTTGTCATGGTAACACAACGTAGATTTGAAAAGCTTTAAAATATCATCAGAGATTTGAAGATCATTATTAAATTTAAAAAGTCAAGTTCTTGGATTCGATACGCCTTAATGCCGCATTTGTTTCAGTAGTATTTCCGACTTAGCGCAACTTTAGGGAGCCTCAAAAGTAATTTGTTGTGTCAGAAATGACTTCATTGAGTCACTTATTTGCATATCAAACAAACCTGAATACCATAGAATGAGGTGAGATACAGAAGTGCTGTAAACGATTTTTACATGTACTTCCTTTCACGTCAAAGAAACTCTACTCTTTTAACTTCTGTAACAGTATACAAGACAAAATTGAAATCCTACTTAGCACGAAACTTTCATGACTTAAAAAGCCAGAATTCATTTTTACGGGAAATCTCGTCATATCCTTGCTCAGTGTTTTATACATCCTGGTACGAAACAAAGCTTGGGCATTAGTGTAGGTCTTTGGAGTATGCCAGTCAAACGTACACAGATGACCAGCGAGCTGACTCTAATACAAACCTAACATTTCCTTGTGCGATCAGATACTCATAGCACCACAGCTATCAAATTGATAATCCTCAGTTTACAGCTGTCAGGCTCTCGAAATTAGGCGCCATTTTATATACATACTTCAAGGTGTCATTGTGAATGTAATCCTAGTGCATGCTATCTATCACCCCCACCACAGTCTATACGCAGCAAGATACCTTCTTTTGGTAGAAACCACCATGTATCCGTGTATACAAAATCGTGCATTCTGATTGGTTGATCAGTCATGGTAGAATGGTGATAGACCATTACTAGCCAGAAGTTATTATTTATTTGACTTTGGAAACTGCAGTTTGGCACGATTTGAAAGATCTTACTGTACAGTACGGCTAACTGAAGATTTACCGATATTTCACTGCTTCCAGTCCAACATTGCCGACGGACTAGTTCTATGTTTAAATACCGAAAGTAACCTTGCTCTGTCATCTGAGTTCTAGTTGCTCAATGGTAAGAGGATCTGGGTATTATTCAATTGGTTGCTTGTTGGGGTCCCATTAGGAGCTCAGAGTTTTCTGAGAGCTTGGCTTATCACAGTTTGAACAGCAAGATAAATCAATATTGCAATTTCCGCAGTTGTAACTTATGGACCATCGGTAAGACTGGATTTCCATTCAGTGTAAAACATCGCGCGATCGACTTTTTGCGATAGCTGTCTTTTGAATTGTAAGCCATTGGCTGGAACGAATTTAGTTGAAAGCTCACAAGACAAAAGAAAGCGATCACAAAATGTCGATCGCTCGATGCTTTGAACTGAATGGACAGCCGCCTTTAGGCATGTAAATGGTACAGTAATAAGGTGTACATCTTACAGGTGATTTTTGAACTTAGGTCAAACTAGATTTACCTAGGTGAATTTTAGAATTCACCTAGGTAA
>JBAHVQ010222332.1:0-10976 GCA_036872915.1 Nanipora kamurai
TTCTAAAGAATATTGATGTATCCTTCCCCATCTAATCTTCCTTCAACCTTCATAAGGAAGCCCACACCTTTTCTACGATGCAAACCCACACCATGACCCCCCCACGTCGATGTCTTTCAGTTGGTTGGATGCAATTTTTCTTAAGTGCCTTCCCTGCCATTCTTCGCACGTACAGTCGACCATCACTTCTATGGAGAAAAATATCTTGACTTATCACTAAAAATCACTCGATACCACTGCTGGGTTGTCCAGTCTTTGTGGGCTCTCGCAAACTCTAGGTGAGCCTTCTTGTGGCAAGCAGTAAGGAGTGGCTTCTGTCTTGATTTGCAACCATTTAGTCCATCCTCTCTGAGTCTCCTTCAGGCTGTTGAAGAAGAGATACTCACGTCGTATTCAAAGTGCATCTCTGCTAATTTCCGGTGCAATGTTGAAACGATCTGCTTTGCTCTTTATCATAAATCTGTCCTCCCCTTTGTTGTTTTCCTCTTTTACCCAGAAATTTTGCGATCTCTTACACTGCCAATGAGTCACTGTTTCTTCAAGATGTCACTGACACTTCTTCGACTGCAGCCCATTCGAACAGCGATCTCTCTTTGTGAATATCCTTTCCCTGATAGTGCAAGCACTTTCCGCGATTTTCGAGGCTTATCATTTGTTTTGGACCCATAGAATTCGCACCTGGCCTCAGATTCTTGCTTTACCAATCATTCGAAGTGATGCCCTGATAAATTTGGAAAAGACTACACCTTCCCTTGAAAACTCCTTAAAATGACAACAAATCCTTTCGAAAACAGTGGGATACGCCTAAAAACTTACTGAAATAAAGTGTTCCGTCATGCAGTTAACTAAAGTCTTTGGTGCAGGCTGTAAGCGATGGTAACCCTTCACTGTGCAAAGTCGAGCTCGAGCAGTTCTTTTTGACTGCCTGTATATATATATACATATATATACATATATACATACATATATTTATTTGTGTATGTGATTGTAATGAAAAACTATCCTAGAAATTGAAATATCTTACGAAGGGAGGTAAAGTTTGCCAATAATTCTTATATTCAACAAATTTCTACACTTTATCTTGGCCTGCTGACCACTAATATCCATCATTAGATTTAAAATGACTTCCTAAAAAAGAGTTCCACAGGTTTTAGGTGACACAGTCTATGCAGTTTTTTGGCAAAGCACGAAGAAATTTAGAACCTTATTCAATTGGTTGGAACTTGTCATCAATGAGAAGCTTCTAAGAAGCATTGCGAATTTGACAATGCTAACGTCATACCGCACTTCTCCCATGCACGACGCAACTGTTTTCGTGCGCAAGTGACGCAACCTTTTAATATACCTGGCTAGTAAAGAACAATTATAAAACCTGTCCAGACCTCATCAATTTTCACGACCTGTTAATTAATAAACTGTCGCCATATTTTGTCACCTCGTGAAGCTGCAAATCTGCCCTGACGACGCCACTATTTTTCAAAAAGATAAACCTTGGCAAAAAATAAATCTGTGCAAGCAAAAATATTGCACGTGGTTCCCAGTTTAAACAGAATGTTTTTTCCATGTTTCATGTACAAGTTTATTGTTATTTGGTAAGCTTCCACATAAGCTACGGGATTTCCTGTAAAAAATGGTAATTTAACTGCCTAAAACACAATATTTCCTAATTGATCCTAGGTGATAATTCTTGCATTATGCGTTGAGGAATACAAGTACTGACAATTTATAGGCTCCCTTAGTTGTGTTAATATTTGAGAGACCTTTACATAATGCTCTGGAGCTTAAAAGACAGGTTAGATAGTAAATATGAAATATACTCCACTACACGACTATTGCATCAGCGAATTTTATTGTTTTCCAGACACGACTCGCTGGAAGAGCTTGGTATCTACACAATTTTCAATCAGCATAAATAATCCAGGCAGTGGTGAGTTCTATAACGCTTTAAGTTCCTCCAGCAAAGCGTTTGGGTCATCCTCTCTCTCTCTTTCCTTTTTAGTTTCTTTATCCTTTCCTTCTTCTTTCTTATTTAAAGATTGTGCCAAGACGTCTGCACCAGGCATCTTCACGGCACCTGGTGGAGGAGATTTTGATCTCTTCCCTGGTTCTTCTTCCTTTTCATTACTTTCGTTATCTTTCAGTTTTTCATCCTCTTCATGCACCACGGACTTTTTTGCTTCTTCCCTAAACAACTGTTCAACTTGAATGTTTGTTCGAGTTCCACTTCGTTGAAGAGATGCAGGTCCTTGCCTCCCTGAATTAATATAAAATAAAATAACTTCAAAAATACATGAATAATTAATGAGCAATGAACAATCAAGTTTCCGATAATACATCTCGTGCATGCACTTTGCATCTAATAAAACACTCCTAACTAACATTCTTGATATTCAGACTACTAATAAGGCGCGCCTGATTTTTCTCGTATGCTGATATTTTTCTCTGACAATGTTGAATTGATTTGAATAATTCTCTTTAAACAGGGTAGCCCATTCAGCTAGGAGACTGGTATCTAGAGAGGCCCTGCAAACTTGATTTCATCAGGAGAAGCATTTAAATAAACAGTACCGATGTATCTAAAGGTTCTCTTTCCAAGATTATATTTAGGCTTTCTCAGATGTAGGTCATGGCTCCTTCTAGTTTGATAACAATGGGAACTACTGGAACTGAACGAAGTTATTCTGACATTTGAAAACTAGAACACACTCGTGCTTTTTTCTTCTGCAGGCTAAATTAATCCAGTTCAATAAACGGAAGGTATCTTGGCATCAACCGCACTGTAAAATTACACGAGCTCCACGATTTTGTAAACGTTCAGTGCCAATGTTTGGACTCCTAAGAGACACACTTTTTGAGGTTCGTTCTTGAAGCCGTTCAATAAATTCGCAGTAAGTGTTTTACCAAACAGTACATAACGTTACCCAAAGCAGACCGTCTTTTGTCTGCATTATACACCAAACAATTAAAAATAATATCGTCGAACTAAAACAATACACCTTTCCCGCATTCGGTCCAGTGTCCACGAAACAATGGATCCAAGTTAAAGTTCGGTCATTCGATATTCATAACAAAGCAAAAATCTTATTAGTTGGTGTTCGACACCGAATTTATTTTCATTTTCTAGGACGAATAACAGTAAACTAAAACAAATTATGTTCACGAGGTTGAACTATATATACCTTGTGAAATTTACTTCTTTTCACTTAATGAATACTTTTCTACAAAGTTCTTTAGCCGCTAAATGGACCTTTGGCAGATGACTGGAGAATGTAAAGCTTTGGTTTAACGTCGTAATTGGAATCTTGTTTACCGTTAACCAACTAGTATTCTCCATTACACTAGAATGCATTTTAAAAGGGATTGTTCTCTCTTTTATGCGCTTGCTGCATGTTTAAGGGGTTGGTTTTTTTGGTCCGCTTTGGACTGGATTTAAATCTATTGTTTCATGGGCGGTGGGCCAAATTCGGAAAAGATCAATAGGGTCGTTTGTGAGAAAGAAAATAAGCTGCAGCTAATGCAATCCACGGTTAAAATAAGTCCTCAACAGAAAATTTATCCAAACATTTTCTTGACTAAAATTAGCCGAGTATTAACCGAGCTACGAACATTCGTATAAAAACGCCAGGTATAATTATTGAGGAAAACCTCTTTCAAAAGCTATTAGAATTGTTAAGGCGAGTCAAGGAATGCATTTATCTTGGACGACACAGTATAAAGACTACGTAAAAATCATTAATACTATCTTAGTTCGATCATTGCTTCCTTGTCTGGGAGAATTACTCTAAATTCTTACGAGATAAAATGCAAAAACTCCAAAACAGAGTTGCTCGAATGATATAAAATATGGAAAAGTACGTGGGAAAATGGAAAAAATATGGAAAATTAATTTTTTTTGCACAGTGCAACTTTTCGAGAATTGTCTGCCCAACAACGGCAAAAATCGCAAAAAACTGTTGTGAAAACGATCCAATGCCCATCAATTCCCACGAAACCTTGCTAATCTTGTTAAGAGTGTGCGATACAATGTCTTGTATTTGAAGTCAATATGAAAGAAGTACGAAATCTACTCAAGGTTGTCTCCTCGTGAAAAAATATTCCGGGAACGTAACGGTTTAAAAAAAACTCCCATTGTCTGTGCAAGAAAAAAATTGCACTTTGACGGTGTCTTAAAAGTCAAGAACGAGGGACTTTAATTTCATTTTTTTCGAATGTGAAAGAGTACTAAGATGGATTTCAAAGGTCTCGAAGGTATAGTAAACTAACTTTAACCATAGTCAATCCATATATGGTCAGGAAACCCAGAAAAAGTCGCTGTTTTATCGTTTTGTTCACCTTTATGCAGACTTGTGTACCGTGAGAACAATATATTTCTGGTATAATGAAGCAATTATTCAATGGCAGCGTTCGGGCTCAGTCGCTCAACCGTGCTGTATAAATATTAACAAGCCTAAAAGAAAAGATTTGTGCACGGTGAGGACTGTACCAACATAAAATGAAAGTTCATTATAAGTGTTTTGAAATTTGTCCAGTTTCCAGACCATATCTCACGACTAGTGGACGTTCGTCAAGCTCTTCTCTCAGAAAAACGATTTCTGAACCCTGGACGGGAATCGAACCCGCAACCTTTTGATGACCGGTGAGATGACCGGTGCTAGGGTGCAGGTTCGTCATATGTACTATGATTTTCCTTGCCGCAGTCTGAAGTTCAGTGAAATTTCCGGGTTATTATGGTAACAAAGAATGTTGTGACTTTGGAAATCTTGCTTGAACCTATGAAATAGCGACTATTACATGACTTATTAATTGCTGAACACAAAGTCGGTTCATGTGGGAGCTTGGTATATATCAGACGACCAACGAACGTTCGTCAGGCTTGTTTCCTCAGAAAAACGATTTCTGAGCCTCAGACGGGAATCGAAGCGCAACCTTCTGATGACCGGTGAGACGCTCTAACCATTGAGCTACCAAGTCTCAGATGGTGAGCTAAGGTTCAGCAATTAATATTTCAATCATCATTATCATGTCGTGGCTTCCGCTTACGAACCTGCACCTCAGCTCACCATCAGAGTCTTGGTACCTCAATGGTTAGACCGTCTCACCGGTCATCAGAAGGTCGCAAGTTCGATTCCCGTCTAGGGCTCAGAAATCGTTTTTCTGACGAAACGAGCTTGACGAACATGCGCTGGTCGTCCATTACATGATAGTTGAATAAGGCTGCTGTACGTGGTAGGTTTTTATCCCTAGCCTGAATTAATTCCGAATTGCAATTGAAACCGTGCGATATACTAAAAACATAGACCAATAAAATCCTCTTTAAACTAGCTAATGTGCTAAATGACTTTTGTTTACCACAGACCACACCTAATATGATAATTGGCTGAAATGTGACCAGTCTCTTACCTTTTCTCTCTTTCTTCTTCCGTGGTGGCCTAGATGGATCCCTAAACGCACTTCCAGTTTTCAGTGCCTCCATAAGACCATCCAGAACACCTTCTTGGTTCTCGGCAGACATATCCACCAACGGGTTACGTTTAGCCTTATCAGCTTCTATTCTTTTCTTTCGTTCCTTTTCTTTTTCCTGCGAGGTAAAACCGACACAATACTTCAACAGAATTGAATTTGAAGTACCAATCACCCCAAAATAAGTTTTGTTTTGATTGAAAGCACATCGGAATTATGAAGAATCCTGTTGACCGTTTAGTGATATTGATTATTGTTAATGAGTTATTGACGTTTTTGTAATATGCAAATAAAGTAAATGACTTCAACCACCTGAAGCAGAATTGTGGCAAACCATACTATAGTGGATATTATAAAAATCATCCATCGTAATCTCTTAAAACTTTCCATGTATACAGACTTCCAAACAGAAGACAGTTCAAGTCATACAGTCGCCATAGTGACGGCTTTCCTTCCAGACCTCTAACTTTCTGTTTTAAAAATCTTTATTTTCTGCTACAGCAGGCATTACTGCAACTTTAAATTATATTTTCACATTGGCTAGGTAGGTGGAAACCGTCTTCCGTAATACCAACCTCAAAAAGGTTTGCACTTTACAGAAAACAAATAATTTCGATTTACAAATTAAGAGGTCTGGAAATTAATGTATTGCTATGGAAATTAAATAACTTAAAGTGACTATCTCAGAGTTGAGGATTTTACGTATTTAGAATCTTTTGAACCTCCTGAGAAGAAAAATAGGTTATCTTCATTTTCAAAAAGCTCGTCTTCGTTGACTTTTCAGCTGTTAAAGTTGGCAATTTTGATGATGACCAGGAGAATAAATGTGTCCCAACATATAGATGTTGGGACATATATTTGCAAAGCCTAAGGATCGTGTTGCGAAGGATCAGAGATAAGACGTGATTTATTCCATTCCGTGTAATGACTGTGATCAGGAATATACTGACCAGACTAAACGTCAGTTTTGGAACACGCTTAAAAGAGCACCAAAAGACAGTTTTCTTTTCGAAACAAAAAGAAAATTCTGCTTTGTCGAAGCACGCGTGTCTAACCAACCACATGATTGCGTGGGAAAATCCCAAAAATATTACCACCAATCCACGTTACCGTCGAAGAAGTTGTCTGGAGGCGTGGGATATCAATTGCGCCCGCTCCATTGAATAGCAATGACGGATACCTATTTGCGTCTCGTTAATGGATAACGTTATCAATGGTTCTCTAGGGATATAAACAGGGACCTCATGTTCGGATCAATCACCCCTGATGAAGACACGAGGCAAGAGTGTCGAAACGTCGGGTTATGAACGGTAGTTTTGTAAGCTACGTTCAAAACTTTTTAGAGAGTAGCGTAAAACCACGTCTGAGAAAGCAATGTCGTTAAGATGACGGGGTTTTTTTTTCGCTACTCAAAATGTTTACTCCATGGGGTATGTTTGTACGGCGGAATTTCAGTTTAGGTATACGTCGGCGGAACGGCAATAGTGTTTTTTTTCTTTTGTGACCAACCGAATACAACAGAACTATCATTAAAATAATCATTACCGACATCATTGGATAGCTTATCGCCGTTTAATAAGGCAAGATTACCAATTAAAGTTAAATAGTTGTGATAAACCTATTACAGCAAATGTTCGATTCTACGCCACTCTCGAAGAAGCCCCTCTCTTGACCAAGCGCCGCAGCTTCATATCCGAAGAGCAGCGCTTATTTGGCACAACGATAAGTCACCATAAAACAAACAAGAAATGACATTTGACAAAATATCGGTTATTTTTTGAATGACTTTTCAACGTGCAAAATTTCGACGTCAGTTTAAGTTTTACATTAAAGTTATGGGGAAAAAAAATTAGCAATAATATTGACTTTCTTGGATTATTGTGTACCTTTTATACTAAGCGCCGTATGATAACGTTACAATAGGGAGTTTAAGCAAGTACGGCGACGGTATTTAACAAACTTCATTACTTTTAAGTATTTCAATAGAGTAACATGTCATTTACGTTTTAACGGATTATAATGTTGTTTTTATACCTCTGAAACTATTCAAAGTGGCTCTGGTCAGTTTGTTAACATTTAAACGACTGAAAACATTCTACGTACTGCATGCCAACGTAGCCATGAAACCGTGGAAATGCTCCGAATGACGTACTGTGTAGAACTACGGCGGTGTTGAAAATACTGTTGGGACTACAAATTATTCAATCCCTTTGTTTTGAGCGAAAAATTCTATTGTATGAAGACGTTGCCGTAGTGTTTGCTTAAACTCCTTAATATTGAATTAGAGGGTGCTCAGAGACTGTATAGCTCCGTCAGCGGGCGATTCAGTATTTAGTAAGAACCACGTCAAAATTCACTGTGAAGTAGAAAGTTGTATCATTTACTTATTAAACATGATGTTTGTTTAATAGGTAAAAGTTTGTTTAATAAGAACCAAGTGAGGTAAGGGTGTGCTGTAAAGGACAATCTTCATAATTTCGAAAGTTCTTTGATAAGAGGGTTTTAACGATTGATACTTGGTCCATGACCGCACTTTTGTTAAAAAACAACAATGAAGCTGACTTCTATTTCAGAATCAACCTCAGCGTAATATGAAACGATAAACCTACATCACAATTAACCTACATCGTTTAAGTCAATTTTTGAGGATGATTCTGAAATAGAATTGAAACACTGTACATCCATCCTCATGGATAGCGTTAAGTTGTCGCGATAATATCTCGTGCACTTAAGTTGGATAATAACTCGCCTCCAATCCCGGACCGAATTCCCGAAGGTGCGGGTTCAAATCTCGCTCGAGTCCACTTTTTCAGTTGACTTCAGCCGTGTAGGATAATTGTGAATTTATCAAAACTAACTTATTATCTGTTTATGGGTCATGTTTGTTTGTGAATATTAATAGGGACCTTAAGCAAGCTTAGACGACGACGGCGGTTAACAAACAACCAAAAGTTTAAAATTTATCAGAAACCACGTATCACTGACGTCGTACTGGATATTCGATGTTTGTTTTGCGACCTCAAAAAAAGTTTGAAAGTATCTAAGGGGACTTGGTTCATACTGAATACTAAACACTAATCTTGTTCAAGTGGGAGCGTGACATATAAGGGACGTCCAACGAACGTTCGTCAATATCATTTCCTCAGAAAAACGATTTCTGAGCCCTAAACGGGAATCAAACCCGCAGCCTTCTGATGACCGGTAAGACGCTCTAACTATTGAACTACTAAGAGTCTGATGGTGAGCTAAGCTGCAGGTTCGTCATATGTACTGCCAAAGCGGAAGTCACGATAGGATAATAATGATGCAAACACTAAATACTGAGTACTAATCTGGTTCATGTGGCAGCTTGGTATATGTCAGACAAACAAAGAACGTTCGTCAAGCTCGTTTCCCCAGAAAAACGAATTCTGATTCCTAAACGGAAATCCAACCCGCCTCCTTCTGATGATTCTGCACCTTAGCTCACCATCTGAGTCTTGCTAGCTCAATGATTAGAGCGTGTCATCAGAAGGTTGCGGGTTCGATTCCCGTCTAGGGATCAGAAATCGTTTTTCTGAGGAAACGGGGTGGACCAGACCTGGTTCAATGGTACAATGTCAAACTCAATCAACAGCTTTAGCGATTCCATGAGTTAACGTCTTGTTGAACACGTGAAAATGCTTCAAGTGACGTTGTGTGAAGAACGAGGACGACGTTGAGATTACCCTTGGGACTAGAAATTATTCATTTTCTCGGTTTTGTATGATAAATTCTGTTGCATGTGTGAAGGACGTTGATGTTAACGTTCCCGTTGTTTGCTTAAAGTCCCTAATGACGTGCATAATAAAGGTGAGTGCAATCAAGCACTTTATCCATTCATTTCTTTCACGTGGAGAAGCTTACAGAGAGATATTTTATGCATTTTTCATCCTGTTTAATAGGTTGGTCCTTGGTCTATGGTCAATCCTTCAACAAACTTTCACGAACATTTGTGCGATAGTTTTTGATATATCCTGCTGGCAGACAATCAGGCAGACAAACAAACAACGATATAAACAAAGAGTCGTGCGTAATAAGAAATAAGGGATACAAACCAATGTATTTATCTACCCCTGCTAGACAAATGATTAGCTTGTGAAGGGATAATTGAGAAAAACTGAAATAAATAAAATCCGAGGGAATAAAGCTCACAAACTAACGTTTTTATCCGCCTTGCAAGACAAAACAGTAACTTAGAGATCAAATGAAAGAAAAGCGCTCATTGATTTCATGGGGATAAATGGTAAAATGACATTTGAAATTTGTGAGATGGCATAGATTTGTATATCAATAAACGAATGGTTAATACTATTAAAATGCCGTGAAACGAGTTTATAAACATTCTTGTTCTTTACGGAGCAAAGATGTTCAGCAAATCTGTCCGAGAGACGTTGGCCAGTTTCGCCAATGTACAGTTTGCAACATTTACAACAGGATATGCAGTAAATAATGTTGGAAGAGGTGCATGTGAAACGATGTCGAATTACGAAGCCAGATTTGGGACGACAAATTTGGGTGGTGAGGTTGAGGAAATGGTAATGCGCAGAAGGTAATAAGCAACAGGTTAAAACAAAAGAAAACCCAAGGGAATAAGAGGTACAAGCCAATGTTTGTTATGCTAGAAAAAAACATTTACTTGTGAGTTAGAAAATGTCATTATAAAAACAATAAATGAAAAAATTTAACTAAAAAGAAATGATTAGCTTGTGAAGGGATAAATAACACAAAGTGAAATAAATACTAAAATAAAATCGGAGGGATTGGTCATTTTTTTGTCACACGATTTCTTCTCAATATAAAAGTACAACCAACTGTTTTTGCATTTAACGTTACAATCCGACGAAGCAAATTATGAATCCGTATACAGTCGGTAGCATCTTTAACAGCGGGTAGCATCTTTTTTTAAGCTTTTTCGTTGTTACTCTTCAGTATAGACGGAGTAATATATGACAGAATACCTCATCCCTAACCCTAACTCTAATAAAAACCTTAAATGTAATAACTAATGAGTTTACCGTCAACTTATAAGCTAACCCTACCCAAGAAGTCAGTTAATCCCAAAGGGTGGTCTTCTGGGGTCAACTTACCCAAACTCTAACACAAAGTGGACGGGTTTTCTGTAATTAAGACCCTAACCCTAACTCTAACCCTGACCCAAACCCTAAAAATTACAAGAGAGAAAGGCAAACGACCAAAAGAATCCCAGGTAAGCTTCGACCCACACTGTCTTGTACCCTGGAACAGTGAGCTGTCAACTAGACCATTAAAGGCTGGTTTCCATATAATCGTCCCGATCGTTTCAGAAAATTTCAGACGATCGGGACGATTTAGCGTTTCCATATAATCGCCTCCAAACCAATAGCTGCATCGCGGGCGCGTAAACAAACATGGCGGAAGACAAAAACCAAGGAGCTAATTTGTTGCTGTTGGCGTCCAACATGCTCTATATTCTTGCCCTTATACGGAGAAGACGAGACAAAATGAACAGGAGAAAG
>JBAHVQ010222343.1:0-10974 GCA_036872915.1 Nanipora kamurai
TACTACTACCACTGGTGATAGCAGGTGTACTTCTCAGTAATAAAATAAGGTAAAAACCTAAAGCCAGCCTTGTCCACAAACCCTCGCGATGTGTCACGGGAAGGGAAAAGTTAAGGTTTGCAGATCTTCGAGAAATTTTGAACGAAATAAATTTGCGTTTTATATGATATGGCGAATATTTCCAAAGTTTTCCCAAGGAATGCCGCGAGGGCCTGAGAAGGAGGCAGCTAGAAGACAGCTGGGTTAGTCTGAATACAAGTACGACTTGTCGGTCATCTCTCAGCTCAGTCAATAGTCCGTGCACAGCCGCTGCCCACCTCACCAGGGAGAGCGTCTGGATTTAGCGCGCTAATCGTGTTCTAGGTCATAAGAATTTTGCATAAATTATGATAACATGTTAACATAAAGATTCTTCAATTACGGTGGATTTTTATGGAGAGCTTATTCAAGTGTGTAATACTTTCATATTTTTTCCCTCAAGTGTTGCCTGTGAATTGCCATCTCAGCTGCGATTTTCTTCATCTTTGTTCAGAATTCAAACGTGTGTGCTTTTTTGGGGAAATCAGTCAATTATTTGACAAGAGTTCGGTTAGTACCACCCTTATCCTTTGTCCCGAACGTGAAAAATGCTGAAATGTTAAGGACTAAAAGAGCCAGTCAGATACCTTTCCAAAAACCTGGGGAAATCCACGTAACATAGAACACAATTATCACCTGGAACGCACATTACGCTTTCAACCGGGAGGTGAGTAGCGGCTGTGCGCAGGTTAGTCAACGATTATCTTGATAAATATTGTGTCTTCCCTGACATGCGCACGGGTGCTTAACCCGTCCAACGGCATAAATAGAGGACTCCCTGAAGCAATATTCATATTAGACTTAGGCCTCTGAAACGATGAGCTGTCGGGATCTGAACGAAATGAATCAATCATATGATCGCCATTAACTTGATCCATTAACATCATGGTAATTTTCTTTTGAAATGGCCATGGAAGTAGTGCATCGTATTCGCCTTTCATTACAACAAAAAATAAAGATATGTGAGTGCCTTTTCCAAATCCATCGCCATTCATGTATATCCTTGCACACATCTTGTACCCGAACTGACTGCTGTAAAAGTGAGGACTGTATATGGCTGTTTGAACAGCATTGACAGCGTCTTGACGTTTGCGATTAAAGCCCTCGATCTTCCATAACAATATCCCATTACAACTTATTTTATGCTGGCCTGGATTTGACGAGTCCATGTCAGATAATTTTACTGTAGCTAAAGCCATCGAATGGTCAATTTGGTCCAACTTTGCACGCAGTCTGTCGATTACAGACGTTTTTTCCCGAAGTTCGTTTTCTAACTTCCTGTTCTTGTCCTCAACCTTTCCCAAACTTTTGCTCAAGTCAGATATCCTACTTTCAAATTTTTTCACATCGGGCGCAACTTCAGAAGCGTTTCTACGTTCCGCAGTTCTGGATTCAAGACCTACCACTCTCCTTTCTAATCCTGCTATCGTCTTCGCCATCGAAACGAACTTTTCTGCCACAGCCTTGACTTCATATGAAAGAGAAGCTGTTTGTTGTTTTATTTCTTCCAGCGCTGCTTGCATCATTGTTGAAATCTCCACCTTGGGAATGAGTGCGTGAACTTTGCCAAACATTTCCAAAACAAAGTTTAACAGTAATTGTACGTGGATTATAAGTCCATCGTCGAAGTGTTGACGTAATTCTTTACGTTTGGTTACCTGAACATATAACATTGTCAACATAGCCCACTTGAAGCAAATTAAACGTTCTATTGAAAAAGCGGGTAACGTAGGAGAACGCTACGCCTCGTCCCATACGTCTCTGGCACTTTCGTAAATTATCCCAAGGCTCGACGGGATATTTAATCTATGATTTCTGCATGTTAAGGCTTACGTCTAATAAACACTACCTTAGGAAGGAGCTTCGCAGATAAATAATGTGCTTTTTACCAAGAATAACGTTAGTTTGCAACAAAACCCAGTAACCAAACGCTCGTAGCCACACTTACGAAAGAGCTCTACTACAAAGTAGATATTTCAACCGATTTTGAAAAAAAGTTTATGAGTAACTACATAATAGAGAAAATGATTTTCGACTTCAAAGCAGCTATTACCTTTCTGTGGCTACAACCAATGGCCTTAAATTCACATTCAACAGGAATTTCTTCACACTCTTCTTTTTCATGTTTGTTTATTTCTCTCCTTGGTATGCCAGTCTTTCCACAGTGTTTGCAGGTTAAAGGGGCAGTCAAACAGCTCACATTAAGATGCTCCTAGAATCGGAAAATATGAATGGTAAAGCATCCGATAGTCTGTACTGAACACTCTTTACAAGAGTAGCCTTAATGTTCCAAAGCTCTGTTCTTATAGTCCTCGATCTCATAGGAGAAAAGACTCTGCATAGATGGGATTGATGACGTGCTTCGACATATTGTACTTGCACATAGGCCGGGTTGCAGCGAAAACTAAGAAACATTTTGTTCTTTATAACCTTCCGTCTCTGAACAAGCTTCCATCTTTCCCGCCTAGATTTTAGGTGGCACGTCACCAGAACGTAAAAAGTTTCCATCGAGTAAAAAACTTACCTCGAGTAAAATAAAAGGAAGTTTCTCCTTACAGTGGGTGCATGCGACCAGGCGATGATTACACTCTTGCTCCAAATGTTGAGCCAGAAGAGAACGTTTAATTTCCTTCGTGCATTGAACATGTACACATTGTATCAACGAATGACCACAGCAACTTATATGGTTCTAAAAAGACAGTATAATGTCTACAAAACGAGTTTCAACAATTCTTTATATATTTTAATAGTATATACCTACATCTACCCCTACCTCTATGGTATCAAGTGGTCCCATGTATGTATGCATGTATGTATGGAATGATGTACAGATATATGGATGTATGTCTGAATGTGGTAAAATAAGGAAGGCATTATGTGAAAAGACGAAATGGTTTAACAAAATATTGTCTCGGTAGTGCATGAATAGTTGATATAGCGTCGAATAGACTGAATCGAGTCGAATGCTGTTCAAGGCAATGAAGTATCACACTTTTGTCCAACCTATAAAAAGCACCCAAATGCTTTTCTAATTCTGCCAACTCTTGTCAATTTCTTCAGCTGTATCTTCCCCAATAGCTTACAACCACCAAGCATGGACGAACGCGAGGTGTACCTCCGAGCGACGTCCGTCCTTGACTTTGTTCTACTTGAAAATACAACGATTCTTTACTTCAGTATACCTGTAGTTCTCTGTAGGATCCAGACCAACCACAATCACTGTTCGGACACTGCAGATACAATGCCATAAGTCCACGTTTCGTAAATGCATCAGGAAAAACCTTGAAAATGAATTGATAAAATAGTTACAAGTCCCTGCTGTTTAGAACAACGTTGAAACTTGCCAATAAAAACGAACTACATAAGTTCGGCCGCTCACCTCCTCTTTCCTTAACTTCGTTCCATCATTGGGACAAACAGGATTGGAGGCACTAAAACATACAAAACAAACGTCACTGAAGTTGTAGCTCAACTGAAATTGATATAAATGTAGAATGTTGTGTCAGCAATATTGAACAACATACAAAACCCCAAAAAGCTAAAAAGCTGATAAACTACTGTAATTGAACTGAAGTAATAAATGTACTAAGGTTTTAAGCAAAAGCATTTCTTAAGTGAATGGGAAGGGCAGTAAAACGACAACTTTATATATTTTTCATTTCTGTTCATTTACAGCTATGACGTATTCATTCAACTAATTTTGATTCACCATGGAAAGAAGGCACGGCAGCTGGATTATTAGGGATACATTGATACGTTCTAAAACTTTGGACAAATTTTTGTGGGACGGCGGCGGCGGCGACGATGATGATAATGATGATAACGATAATGATGATTCTGATATTCACATAGACCATTTCCAAATTATATTACTCTTTTCTTTTAAAACAAGGACTGGTGTTAAACTTTTGGTATGATAATCAAATGGAAAAGGAGTCTCGGAAACAGCCCACTCAAACAATATACTAATTCCGGATGACATGTGAACAATCGTCAAGTCCATTTCCTCAGAAAAACTTATTCTAAGCCCCAAGTCGAGGATCAAACCGGCAATTTTCTGATGACCGGTGGGACGCTTGAACCAAACTTCCTTAACCAGCTTCAGTTATAATCACCAATTTTATAAGATAGTTTTTACTTGATTGCCTGCACAAGGTTTAATATGTCATATGGCTCTTCTTGAGGACTTTGAACAATAAGCGTTGTGACTGATAAACGAGAACGTGATGTTAGGCGGAAGTAAACGAGTGCACTTTCGCACTATTCCAAACCGCTACCTCATGTCATCAAATCGCTACCGCATCACATGAAATATTTCCTACTTCCCTTCCCCACCCCTAGAAAATACCCTCATTAAAGCCGCCAGCAATGCTTGCAATAGGGATCGAAACTTTCTCCGAAGGTTTTCTAATTTAGGGCCAAACACTCTGCTTCATAATTGATATATCACTTGACAGTTGACTCGCTTCTTACAAGCGACCTCCTCGGCATTTGTAAGGTAGATGAAGTATAGATCTGTCAAAACTACGACTGAATATTAGTGCCGCATGGGAGTGACAAACCCTATCTCATTTTGCGGCGGTTGCAACCTACCACAATGAACCGTTCACTTTGTTTCCTTTCGAAAACGTGGATCGACAGGTGTCCTATTAAACCAATCTGCAACTGTCTTAACCAGTTCTTGAGAAAAAGCCGGGCTCCATTGTTGACGCCAGATGGCGACCACATGGAAGCCAGGCTTAACAATGTTTTAGAAAATTAATCTCACTAATACCTCTACACCCAAGAAAAGTTCTCGGATGTCGACGAAGCAGAAAACACACGCACACAAGGAACAGTAGCTTCCTCTGACACACTGTGCATGATTGATACAGCCGAGGTTGTTATCGATTGGAAAATCCACACGTGGTAGTTTGGTGTGTGTAGCTTGAAATTGCGCATGCTCCACAAAGTTATTATTTTTCTTGTTAGAATTGGAACATTATTGTCCAAATGACAACATCATTGCTCTTCTTAGAATTACAATTGTTAGTATTTCTTTCTAGTTTCGGAAAATTAGTACAAAGTCCATGCTAGAGGCAAATTACATAGAATAGTATCAGCCTGGCCAACCGGATTGAAAAATACTATTTTGCAACCAGGTAATGTCACTTGTCTGGGCTTGTAGGTACAGTCGAAAAGTAGGGAAATCAATTTTTCACATGTTTATTACAGAACTGTATTTTTAATCCGAAAGCCATTTTTACTATATAAAAACGGATTGAAAAAAATTCTCAACTTCATAAGTATTTTACGTTGATCGTATAATGAAATCGGACTGAAGAAAGATTGGCGAAATGGCTGAAATGAATAGGTACATCATATGTAAGCCAGTGACAAGATATATCTTATGCTTTGGCAGTGTTAACATAACCCGGGCTTCTCAACGACTTTTACTATAAAGTATGTCATAACTGTTTTGTTGTTCTTCGTTACACGTACTCTACTAGAGCATGACGGCGCAACTGACTTACGCCACGAGACAACCAACGACCTGATCACGAACCGACAGCTAAAATCATTAAACTACACTGAAATAGACGAAACGAGTCACGAGATCACGAGTCTTGCGAGCGAACGTTGATATTTTAATTACAGCCGCCCTTACCTCAACAATGTCTGAAGGCAGGCGTAACACAATAAATGACCACATGGTGTTTGCATCGGTTCAATTAACAGCAAACGACATTTTGTACATAAAAACTTCGGATCTATGCTTCCAACATCAGTTTCTGAGATTCTTTGACCAGTCATGATGGATCTAATCTAAGAAAGTAAGAGATAATGAAAACCATGTCCATCCTTCAATATCGAAAGAGTTATAAATTATTCATATATCACGTAACTTCTGGCATATTTGTTTGTTTACTCATTTAGTTTAATTCATTCACTCCGTATTCATGCATCAATTCGTTCGTTTATTCACTCGTTCGTTCATTCATTCGTTCACTCACTCGTTCATTCATTCACTCATTCAGTGATTTATTTATCTATCTTTATATTTATTTAACTAACATCTGAATGCCTTCCAACACTACGCCGCTGAAGGCCATTAAATGTCATAGACCATCTGTCCATCTGTTTCCGGCTATGATTTTAACATTGGGAAGGTAAAAATAAAGGTTCGGACCAATTTCAGAACAACAGTACAATACATTGTCAGCGACAAACAAAGCTGTCTTTGGATATGATTCGATTACTATGCTAGTGCGATGGCCTGCGTCAACTGACATGTGTGTACAGGATGGCGGACTACTCCGGCCTCGAAGATAAAACAGTATCATATGAAGGTTATTAACCTCCTTATCTGTCACAGCCAGAAGAAAACTTTTAACTTCGAGTTTGACTGGTGGACGGGATGTTTTCATACTGCAGAACGCTCGAACTTTGATCTGACGATTGCGGCTCCCTCCGGACCGTAGGAAATAGTTTGGATTTTAACTGACTAATTGGTATCGGCAATACAGCTTTGTTACTTATATGGCGAATAGTTTAGTATTTTATTCTAAGTTCGTATACCAGCTTTCTGGTGTGAGTTGCTGGTTGTAGTTGGTAGTTGGTGCTGTAGGTAATGCATTTTGCCGATTGCCAGTCAATGTTGTGTTTGGTTTGTCGGCGGTGTTAGGCAATGTGGTTGGTTTTGTCTCCTTTTTTGTTGTCCATTTGTGTACTGTGAGTTGTATATTTAACTTTCTGCTAGTCTCACATATATATATATATATATACATATGCCTAGATACATATGTAGGCGAACCTGACATTTACTCTTTACTTGACTCTGAAGATGACCGCCGCTAAGACCGTCGAAACGCCAGTCACTTCCACCATCAGTCTTTCTCAAGACTACACTAACCTGAACGACCAACTTCCACAAACATGTAACGATTCTCCCAGGTTCAAACCATTTACTTTATTTTACACTAGGTTCAAAATGAAACACAAACCGAAAATAACCACAGTGGTCCTCCGTTTTTGAACATGGCGTGGATGATTACAACTAAGTCTCATTAAAGTTTATTTATCTACCCTACACGGTAATCCCTACATTCTGAGTAGAGAGAGTATCTGTATATTGATCGAATGTTACAATATTGGGTGGAACATGGACTTATACGAACTATTTAAATAAATTACGGTATTACAGAGGGTTGCACCTAGAAGGTCGTGCCTCTACGCTCAACATGCCTCCCAGGTTCCGTGAAAACTTACTTCATAGTCATGATTTCCTTTGTTTTCAGCTGGAATGCTGTTATTTATCCGTGCAATGTAGGTTTTTTCAGCAAGTTAGAACTGAGTGGTTTGTGTGCTGCGGTGAATTTATAGCACCTACAGATACCTGAAGAAGGGGCTATCCCATTTGAATGTTTGTTATTAATTATACTACAATAATGAAATCGAAAGTGTGTTTGCACGCTAAAAGCTTGGTTACAGATTCAACCAAGAAGCTACGTTTCCTCAAACTTATAGGAACATTTCCTAAAAGATGAAATTCTTTCGAAAGGTGATATCTCAAAGAAAAATTTAGGGTTGATTTTTCCCCTGAACATGACGTCATAGTTATTGATAGATTCATCACTGTATCACTGTACTGTTTCCTTTCCGGGGTTTCATATCATAATATTAGATCTCTTTAAGATTCATATTTGCAAATACTCAATAGGTTATTTCCCGTCATCAAATACAGCTATTTTCTAATTGGTGATAATAGCGGATGTTCAAATATCATAGATCTTTTCCAAGAACAGCCGATCGAAAGGAAGTTGGCGATTAGAAATTTACGAGGTGTCCAACAAATACATGTAACGATAAACTTACATTATAGATATTTTTTATACGTTCCTTAAAGTTTAGAGGGATAACCCTGAACTACAGCCTCGTATGCATGTAATATTATACACTGCATCGAAAAGATCTTCTGTTTCTTTACCTGCGTTTATACATCATAGGATGCACCTGTTTCCGGTTGCAAACAATCGAAATTCTAAATTTATTCAAATCCGTTCGAAGAGGTTCAACCATGTGCGAGAACTGTTATCAATGTTATTCCCGCGTGAGACTGGGTTCTACATAGGTATACCACTACATTAAATCTAAAAGTTATCTTAGGTGCACTAACATAGGATCAAACAGAAATGACTATGCTGGATTAAGATAAATTAATGCAGGCGTAGTCGAGTGGAAGCAATGGATATTTCCGGTCTGTGGCTTACGCTGTCGGTTGCTAAGAATAGAGTAACAGATGGTTGGAAAGATGTTGGCTGTCATGGGAAGAAAGTTGGGATAAAAGTGGTTTAAAGCCTTTAGTAAAAGTTCAAAAATAGTTGCGAGTTATCACAGGTAAGATATGGATTGCTACGTCCTTTGAATTTAATGTGGGCAACTCACAAGTTAAGTAGATAACATCTTTAAACATGTGAAACATCATTAGTCTCACAACGTAAAGAAAGTCACATTTCAGAACTTGTGGTTTAAAGTAAGAAAGATGTTAGACTTTGTGTGGTCGCCTTACTAACTCGTTAATTGAAAGAATATGGCGTTTCAGTTTACCGCAATATTAATCAACCCTCAACGGATTAAGGGGATTTCCCCCAAAATCAACAATGAATAATCATGTGATGTAATGAGTTAAATAGGACGTAATGAAGTAATTTTAAATTTCTTAAACTCATCTGGAATATGATGCATCGTCCTTACTTTTTTGGTATTTGGTCTTCATGTAAACGAGGTTTAGGTGAAATCAACTTGACCGAATATGAAGCCTTATGTTGTATTTATGCTACATAAAACAAACCCGGGTTTGTCTCGGGTTCTCTATAACTATAGTCAAATTTCGAAATGTAAACACAACTAACTCGCGTTTAACTAATCCGTCTTTAGAGAAGAGTTTTCAAATATATCGCGGGTTAGTGTTAGACTAGAGTGAACCCGTGTCTGATTTTTCCTATGGTGTAAATACGGCTTTTCAGGAACAAATTTGAAAGCGGAGACTTATGAAAAACTATTGAAAACGTGCTAGAGACGAAGTGGAAATTACAAACGACAAGATATGTTGAGCAAAGCATGGAAAGTGGTTAGTCTGCATTAATGAGATGACGTCGCCTTTTCAGCCAGTAGAGAGAAAAACAATCAGAGAATATAGAGGGATTAATATTATGAAAACTCGAGTGAAACGAGCAATCGGATGTGTCAGTCGTACGGTGTATAAAGAACATGCTTTATAATTAGAAAAGAGTTGCTTACCAGCTCACTTCGTCGATCCAATTATCCGTGTAAGGAAACGGTGGTCCTGCTTCTCAGCTCTCTGGTTTTTGTGGTAGTCACAGAAGTGTGTATCACTAAACCATCTACGAAATAATGACTAAAACAATTTTAAGAAACAGTACTAAGGGTTTAAACCATTCACATGGAAACCGCAAAATTTATGACAAGGCCCACGAGAAATTACGGAGGTGTGTGATAGACGTTTCCACATTGTCATCGTTTCATTGTACACAACAGCCGACGATCGGCAACAAATTTGCCCTTTGAAGAAATTCATTGCCATATTCGTTCAAAGAACAGGTGATATTGCCTCGACGTTTTCAAAGGTTAAATAGGAGTGGCAGATTACGTCCGACCTAAATACATTAGAATTGACATAAATAGTCACATCCCAGCATTTCAACTCTCCTGTACATTTGTCATCATAAATTTTGATAAAATAGAAGAAATTAAAAAAGCAAGAACAGTTAATTTGTTGATTGTTTTAGCCGAGATAAACCAAGCTGACGATATCTAGTCAGAGGTACATATTCCGCATAGTACCTGGTTCCGGCAAAACAATATTGTCCATATCTAGATCTACATTTGAGTTCTTGACCCAACAAGGGCACGTTGCTAGAATTGCCATTATAAGACTGTGTGTCTGCCATTTTGTTTTAACAGTTTCGGGGGATAGTCATTTTCACATCCATCCTCGTGGATAGCGTTAAGTTGTTGCGAGAATACCTCGTCCACTTACTTAAGTTGGATAACTCGCCAAGGGCCAATTTATATGCATATAAAAGAATTTTAAATCATCCGCCATTTTGGAATAAGGTCTATAGATATCTCTATTGGAGTACTTAAATGTGCCAGTGGTAGTTGTAGTATAAGATGAACAGCACTTGGCTTTCGTGTGTCTCTTCAGTTCTGTACGAACTTGATAAAGCGGAAACCTAAAGTTCCAGTCCCCAGCACGGTTGATCTTGATGTCGGTTTCAGTCCCCTTCTTGGTCTGGAACGTCAGTTCATTCAGTTCACCGAATGACGAACAAGAAAAATACCACGAAAGAAATTGTTGAAAGTATCGAACGAAATGAGGTCTGATCGCTTCATCTGGTCATGACCTTCTATTTAAGGGACTGCACTGGTTAATTTGTGATATCTTAAAAAAAGTTTAAAATATTTTTTGTATGGCAGTTTGATCTTAATCTCTCAATCATTGAAGAATTGAGAAAGAAATATTTTTATTCTCGAAAATTGTTTGCAGACGCTAATTGGGTTTATAATTAAAGCATAAGTAAAATAACGAAATTTTGACTCTCTTCATACTATATCTTAAATTCGAAGAACAACTGATTGAAATCCTAATTGGCATGAACTTTGACACTAAAATAGGTTTAATACCAGTCAAAGATAAAATACTTACTACAAAAATGACCAGTTTTTCATTTTGAATTGTGCAGTCACTTCAATAATTTTTGGTTCAGCCATATTCTCCTCCAAAAGCGGTACCAAAACTAGATGTGTTCGCCTATGTAAAGTGGTCCGTTCTGCCAAGTTATTAGGCAAGCACCAAATAGTTTCCGAGATTTTTTGTAACTTGCTACAGCTTAA
>JBAHVQ010222364.1:0-10973 GCA_036872915.1 Nanipora kamurai
TATGTTAGTCCAATTCTTCCACTCTTGAGCAGTAAAAGTACCATAATTTGAACTGATTTTGGACCCAACTCTACCAAAATTACCATATTTATACTAATAGCCCTATTGAAATTAGTCATCAAACTAAGTCACACCTGGGATTGTAACTATGGGCATATCAGACCACCTTCCAACTTTTTGTACTATTGATGTTCACATAAAGATTGAAAACCAAAAGATGTTTTAGAGATTATTCTCATTTTGATCAAAATAGCTACAGTATATGAAATTAATTCAATTGATTGAGATCCTATTATAAACACCAGTGATGATGTACATACTAAAACTTATAATTTTATGCAAAAAATTATAACGATTGTCAACAAACAGGCGCCAATAAAGCAAATACTGGTATCTCAAAGTAAATTAAAACTTAAAATGCACAAATCTTGAATAACAAGTGGTTTGCTAAATTCTATTAAAGTAAAACAGAAAATGTATAAAACTCTTTTTCTTTCAAATGATCCTATGTGTATTTACTAGAAATGTTCCAATATCCTGAACAGGCTAAAAAATGACAATACAAATCCTCTTACTACAAACATCAGTTTGAACCCAACAAGAATAATTTAAAACACACATGAAGATTTTAAATTTATTGGTTCTTTAATAAATATAGCGGTAAAGAGCCAGTCAATACCAACTAGACTAATATGTCATGGTAGAACCTACACAGACAAGATTAGGATTGTCAACCAATTTAATGAGCATTTTATCAATGTTGGCCCTAATTGACATCTAGCTTTCATCAAAATAATAATCCTAACAACTTCTTTCCTTCAAATTTACCATCCAGCTTTGTCTTTTAACCGGTACACTCAGACCAAGTTAATATTGCTTTATTTAGCCTTAATAACAAAAAAGCCTCCATTGATATACCTAACCATCTGATTAGTTTAACTAGTCAATCTCCTTCCACTTTTCTTACACAAATTTACAATCAATTGATTAAACCAGCTATTGTTCCAGATATCTTTAAAATCTCTAAAGTCATCCCAGTTTTCAAAAATGGTAGTGACAGACCCCAACAACTACTAACCAACCGACTTACGTGTATACCAGTATCTATTACTTCCTTTCTTTTCAACTCCTATAGTTTTAATCGTTTGGAAAATACATGCCATGACACTAAATTGAACTTATAAATTCTTTCAAGTGGCAGTGGCTTGCTCAAAAGCTATGCCCCACTACTCTATGCTAACTTCCTATCTAATTTATTTAAATCATGTATTTGCTTTGAACTTGTATATTTTTATATTAAATTCTTTGTTTATTCTTTCTGTATGTAATGAAGTGTTTATAAATTTGAATTGAATTGAATATTGAATCTATTCTTAATAATTATTCTCTTCATTTTTTTGTCCTAACCATAAATTGTTAAATTCATGATTAGGACATGGTCAGTTAAACTGTGAATTTTCAATATTGCAAATTTAGATCCAATCAACTAAATTATGTTTGTTGTGTTAAAGTTTTATACTCTGAGTCCCCAGAGACTATGTATTGGTTGGAGACATCATCATACATGTTGTCAAATTTTGTATGGTAATCATAAATTTTGATTGAGGTATCCCACTAGGACTTTTAACTTATATAATAATATCCAGTAATCAAAACTAAAATCCAATATCCTGCGGTTAAGTGCATATTGCAAATTTTATGCTCTACGGTATCATTAGACAAATTACTTTTTTTGCAAATTTTTAGAATAAAAAAAATCAATTGTCAATAAATGTCAAGTATAGTTATTTTTAGTTCAGGAAAACTGCAGGTTTTGGATTCACGTAACAAGTTTTTACTTTATTTTGTAATAAAATAAAGCACAATGTCACCCTGAATTACAGTGACAAACAACCTCATCAATGTGGTTAGCAAATTACTGAACAAAACATATAAGCAAATTTTAATGAAGAAACTTACCAGGCATTCCTGCTTAATCCTGCATTTAATCCCGTTTAAATATGTCATTTTGTCATGTGATGGATGAATCCCAGACTCGGAGTTCGAAACGACTCGATGTGGATGACCTAGACTCGGAGTTTGAGCGAACATCAGCACGCATATGTATATTTTTTAATTTCCACTCTATACAGTTCGGGTTTCATGGTGTAAGGGTTAGCACTTTGGATTTTGAATCCAAGAATCAGAGTTCGATTCTCCATGAAACCTGGTTTAATTTTTCCGTTCATTCATCGTGTCAAGATGGCCGAGTGGTTAAGGCGCTAGACTTAAGATCTAATGTGATACTTATCTAGAAGTAATTCGAGGAAGAAAAACAAGAACCTTCGAATCATTAGCAAAAGCAGCAGTAGCGATGATGAACTCGGTCTTTTCAACCTTCGGGTCCACAATGTAAAATGCAACAAAACAAAACACCCGGTCTTCAAAGTTAAAATGAGCGACACGTGGTTGAACGTTATGGCAGATTCTGGTTCCAGCATTAATATCCTCGACGAAAGGGACTTCAACAAGTTAAAGGTCCGGCCAACACTCGAATCGACCAATGTCCGAGTCTACCGGTACAAGTCGGAGACCTGTCTACCAGTGATCGGGAAATTCAAGACAAGTATCAAAACAGCGTCTGTCGCGCCCCCCCGTCAAACCGTTTACATAACTGAAGGGACAGGAGGTCACCACTTAGTTGGCACACATCCGAAGATCTCAACTTAATCCAGATTGCAAAACCCCTCAGAGGCGCTGAACGAAATGAAGCAAATGATGAAGTGAAAACATTACTGGACGAATACAAAGATTTATTCAGCGGTCTCGCTAAACTTAAAAGTTACCAAGTAAAGTTACTCATCGATGAAAACATACAGCCTGTCGCACAACCGCACCGACGAGTACCGTTCCGTGTCACAAAACAGCTCGAAGAACAACTCGACAAAGCGAGCAACTGGAAGTAATTGAACGCATTGACGGCCCAACACCCTGGGTGTCACCTATCGTAGTCGCACCCAAGCCAAAGCAACCGGGGAAGATTTGTGTTTGTGTTGACATGAGGCAAGCAAACCAAGCCATTCAACGCGAACGACATTTGACAGCAGATCTAAATGGTGCTAAATTCTTCAGTAAGTTAGACCTCAACCAAGGCTATAACCGACTGGAACTATCGCCAGAGTCTTGGTATATCACAACGTTTAGTACACATCATGGCCTTAGACAATTCACGAGACTAAACATTGGTATATCCAGCGCCGCTGAAATCTTCCAGAATGCCATTCGTGAAACGCTCAGCGGAATTCAAGGAGCTATAAACATCAGCGACGATATTCTAGTCTACAGGAAGACCAAGAAGGATCACAACAAAGCTCTAACTAAAACCTTACAACGCTTGATAGGAAAATGTCTTACTCTGCATAGCAAAAAGTGCACTGCAACAAATCCACGCTAGTGTCGGGGATTTGCCTCCCGAATTGTTTCGCCCAACAACTCACAAGATATTCACTCACAATCAATAGAATAATATTATATTTATCGTTCCCAAAGCCACAGACAGACAGATCTAAAGATAAGCACATCTACTATATGCTATATATTTTGTAATATGATATAGTCTCTCCTTTTTAAGTTCCTATTTGTCAACTTGCTGCTTACGCGTCACCTTATTGGCTATTGACCTTAATGTTGCCCTCACCAGTCTCCGACAGTAGCTCAGGACGTTCGGAAGTGTCTGCATGGACTTGCGCCATCTGAGTATAATCATTATTTTAAAAGGATTGAACATAACGTTAACACCCGTAGTAATGGTAAAAGCATTGTCTTACCAAAAGTGAGAAGAGAATGTGGTAGAAAAACATGTTTGGTCCAAGGGGCAAAACTTTTTAACAACTTACCCAATGAGGTAAAAGGGGAAATGTCTATTATAAATTTTAAGACAAAGATTTAGACTAAGACAAAGATTTGTATATGTACATTATTTTACTTTTCAGATGTCTATTTTTAGTTTTTTCCTGTATGTATTTTCATTTTAAATTTTTATACAGGTCCTCCATTGATAACAGTATTTTTATTACTGAAGGAGTATACCTGTTATAAATATTGTTCATAATAATAATACGATAAAACGTGAAAAAAATCGCACGTCTGACGGTGGCTTGCAAATGGGGCAGTAATGGTGATTGCGTGGGATTTTTGAACACCTGGCGCATTTTTCTCGAGGATTACTCTCATTCACCTAAACAGATCAATCAACATAAATTATTTTTAAGTTACTTTGAATCTGTTGCCATTGACTAGATTTGTTGCTATCACCCGTCAAATAAATGAGATTTTTGCTGTTCTCGTAGAAGATGATCAAATTCGATTGATTGTATCGCCAAGAAATGCTTTAAAAACGTTCTTTAAACTCAATTTTACGGAGAGAAAAGCCGTACGAAATATTTGAACTCACCTTAAACTAAAGGACAACGTTTAACAGCATCTATGAAGGTGAACTTCAGAGACTCGCTTAGATGAATTCGATTTACTTCAAGACTCGGGTCGCAAAATTTAACACTTCGTTAGTTCGGATCACGAAACTGTTAAGCTTCAACAGGGCACACTAACATGGACAGCAAATCGCCAGGTGAACAGATTTCTTTTTGTTCTTTAAAGTCGATCATTATTATCATATCGTGACTTCTGCTTAGGCAGTACATATGACGAACCTGCAGCCTAGCTCGCCATCTGAGTCGTAGTGGCTCAATGGTTAGAGTGTCTCAACGGTCATCAGAAGGTTGCGGATTCGATTCCTGTCTAGGGCTCAGAAATCGTTTTTCTGAGTAAATGAGCTAGACGAACTTCCTCTAGTCGTTTTGATATTTTCTATTGGGTAATAAATTTGAGGGAGCAATAACGCTAGCGATTTCTGTCAGCGCAGACAAATTGCCTACCTGTTCCTTGGGCAGGTCTATTCTGTGCTGCGGCTAGACCCGCTACGAGTCTGTCGCCACTGTTGGGATGGAAACTGGGCTTCGACATTTTGCCTGACAAGACCGCCCGAAGGTTGTCCGGACGAACCCATCCTTTTCTCTGATTCTTCTGCATACCGCTGGATGAGAAGATTGAGAACCATCTTACCTATGGTTGTCACTATCACAAGAGTGGTTTGGAACTTTTGATAGTATATTTTCTTGTAAGAGATGGCAATCACGAAAAAAACAGTCCACCTTATCACGAGAGTAGCCCAACTAGGTCTTCAACGATGTCGTTGGAGACGGCTCATGATTCTTTCTGCATCGTTGTTCACACTAGCAGGCTTGGGTATTTGGCGAACTGGTCATTTTTACTTACTTTATTATCTTCTGCCCGAGGATAGAGGTTGGCTTCCAAAAATCGACAAGCAAATGGAAACCCAGTGTGAACCGTTACTTAGGACAGCTGGGAGGATTTTGGACGGCGAAGAGATCCCTTTTCCATACGGTGGTAAGAAAACACTTTGGCCATTCAAGGAGCGTGTCCCACAGTCACAGCTGTTGAACAACCTGGATAACCAAGACGGAAGGGAAGACTCTGAGGAAACGTTAAAAAAGTTTAAACAATACAATGTTAGTGCCAGGGACATTAATGTTAGAAAATTATTTATTACATTTGGACATAATTGTTGTCTTTATGCAAAGCGCCGTGCTTTGAATAAAGCGAGGACAGTAGGAGGTTTTGACTATGTTCATTCCTTCAACATGGACTCCCTTACTTTAAAATTTAGACAAACTCATTTTAATATTCTCAGAAGTAGACGTGGTGCTGGATATTGGCTGTGGAAGCCATACATCTTATTACAAACTTTGATAGAAAATATGGTTGATGGAGACTTGGTGATGTATCAAGATGCCGGAGCTTATCTCATCAGGTCTGCTGCACCACTTTTGAAATTATGTCTGGAGTCAAAACATGGTATCATTATTTTTAGCTTGGCGGATAAAATTGAAAACAGTTACACCAAGAAAGATGCTTCAGTTCTGATGGATATGAATATATCAGAAGCTGGGCAATCCATGCAGCGTCTTGCTTCATTCATTGTTATCAAGAAAAGCTGTACTTCGATTCAGTTTGTCATGGAGTGGTTAGCTTACCTCTCTGACAGACGGATTGCCTCTGATGATGCAAACACCATGGGAATACCAAATGCAAAATTGTTCAAAAATCACCGACATGACCAATCTGTGATGTCATTGTTATCCAAGAAATGGGGAATCCCAGCTTTCCGGGATCCCAGCCAATGGGGCATTGAAGATATGGGCAAATATTACTCAAGTGGTCCATATGAACAGTTGATTAATCATGACAGGTTCAAGGGTTAGACAGAAAAGATCACTAGGAAAATTAAGCAATTCTCGGTAGGCATGTGCCATAAGGTGAGACTTCTTTTTCATTTGTTGGATTACAGATTTGCCAACTTGTGATCATCAAAAATCTGGAAAAAAAATTTTTCCTGCTTGACAGTTCTAGCATGTGCTTCCACCATAAATTCAGGAAGTAACACTAAATGCTTTTGAAGTGCAAACTGCTATTTCCAAAGTCAAATATACACATAAAAATTGCTAAAATCCAGAAACAGTCGACAACTTAAAGAAATAAAGGACCAAACAAACTCCGAACAATAGTGTCATCGTTATTAAAGATAAGATAACTACAAAATTCTTTATTCTAATAATTCTACAACTGCAAATAAACTTTTAATAATTGAAGCTCTTCACATCAAATTTAATAAACCAGAATTGAATTCTGGTCTTAAGACTACCAAAGAACTCTCTCTTTTCACTTAATTGTTTTTCATATCCCAGTGATATTTCTTGCTTCCCATCTGCACCCTCTCAGTTCAGCGGTGACATGTCTGTGATATATTAGCATCCATCCTGTAAATAGCAGTCTGGCAAGTTTTCTTCATCAGCAATGATGTCATTGCACCCCTTGTATATAGATTGTGGCAATGTTTTTGTAATTGGTCTATGATGATGTGTTTGAAATAAAGACAAAATATCACAACTTCATTGTAATTCTCTTGATTTTAGCTCATATCTTGAGTTATTGTTTTAATAACACTATTGTTTAGAGTTTGTTTCTTCCTTTAAAACTGCTAAAGTTGGGCAAAAGTCAGCTCAGCATCCAGGTTAATCTTTGACATACAATTGTCTAGCATGCCCATGCAAGGTGATCATCATGCACATCAATGCCACATTAGTCCCCCCTCACAGCTGTTCTTTGTGTTGGTCTAAAACTCCCTCCCCACAAACAGCTGCTCACCCAAGCTTCACATTCCATTCCCTTTCTTCTATATTACCAAATCAGATTTATGATCTTTGTTTCAAATTAGCCAATTATATGTATTGATATATACACATGTTCTGACAAGTTTTTTTTTTCCTGCAAAGTACAAATGCATTAAAATGCTGAAGTGTATACTACTGCTCCATTTCAGAATCATCCTCAGGGTAATATGAAATGTATGTATACTACTGCTCCATTCCAGAATCATCCTCAGGGTAATATGAAATGTATGTATACTACTGCTCCATTCCAGAATCATCCTCAGGGTAATATGAAATGTATGTATACTACCGCTTTTGTTGGTTTACTCATAAAACTTGACTTTGTTACATGCCTTTCTAAATGGTCCACTAAATTCACTCATCTTCCTCCTGCCAAATATACAGTAACAGCAGCATGAAGAAAACCAAAGAAGGTTTTGGTGTTGTTCAGGGTCAGCTTGGGTGAGCAGATGTTTGTGGGGTGTTTAAGACTGATGCTAAGAACAGCTGTTAAGGTGACTAATGCCACATGACCGTGATTTGATTTAAGATGGGTATTGGTACCAACATTTTTTTTCCTTTTCACTCTCCCACCCTGGAAGATCGACAAATAAAATTCATAAACCAACAAAAGTGTGATGACATTCCGTTTTGTACTAATGAGTGTTCTGTAAATGAAATGATTAATTTTGTGCAGTTTCAGCTACAAGTTCCTCAGAGAGCCAACTGCAATAAAATTTAAAATCCTTAACAGTTCTCCTTCTGTCTTGCAAAGGGACATGTGACTAAGAAATGCCTGTGAAAACTTACTTTGTTATATCAGTTCTAGTGACCCAATCATTTCAGTATATTGCAAATTATTATGCAAATCAGTTTTGCTTAAATATTTTGTAAAATATTCAATCTGAATATGTGAAACGTTCACAGATTTTTCATTACACTCTGATCAACATTACATATTGATTTCATTTGAATATTTTAATGAATACCGGTAATATAAATATGATGTTTTATGAGGGTTAAAAAAAAGGTGCTCATGTCAATTGCCACATTATTATGCAAATTAAATAAAATAATAAATAAATAAAAAAAAATGCTTACAGCTGCCAAAGATGGCCAAAAAGAAAGATCTTACTAAAGACAAAAAAAAAATAATCTGTCACCTTGCTGAAGGTAGGAAATCCCTTGAAATTGCAAAGAAACTATTCCATGATCATAGAAGTGTAAAAGGATTTATAGCCAATACCAACCAGGCAAGGGAAAGAAGCAACAAAGGTGTGAGACGAAAAATAACAAGACGACAAGTATCTACTATTAACCCTTTGAACCCTGCCTTGTCGAAATACAGCCCCCCAATCCTGGATTCCTGACACAAAAACAGCGAAAACATAAACTATTTATTATTAGCTGTATAAAATCTATTGTACTCAACATTACCCATGTCTTTTTCCTTTATATGGTTATCTCCAGTATTCCACATTTGAGTGCCAGTCCTTCCAGCAATTCTCATTTGGTTGTCCAATACACAAAACTTTTCACAGAACATGCACCAGTATACTGTTTTCCTTCTGGGAGGCAAGTCCTTGTACTCTGCATTTGGGTTCTGAGCTTTAGCTCTCCTGTGCTTTTCTTGGCAAACTACACATCTGTTGTTCTTATATATACTTTGTAACTGTTCTTTTATATACTGTCTAATTGAGAGGGAATTTTTGGTTGGGATCAATCCTTCACCGAGAGACAGGTCTTGCTTTGGGTAATAGTGGTGCTGAAACTTCTCCAGGATAACATTGAAAATGGGTCTGATCTTGTATATCTTGTCTGTCTTGTCCAAACTCGGGTCATCCTCATTTACACAGTGTAAAAGAGACCAGATTGCCAAAAACCGGTCATGATTGAAGACTTTGTTGAAGCAAGGGTTATGGTCAGATCATTATCTTTCTGTCACCAGTACTGTTCATACCATGGCTTGTGGACCAACATTTCAATAGCCACCCTGCATCCAAAGAAGGCTTTCATTTCTTTTATGGTTACCGGATAAAATGACTTGGCATAGTAGTGGTTAGGTTTTGCAGCTTTTACATGTGTGGCTTGGTTGTTGGCAGTGGCGTAACGGACTAAGGTCAGGGTTGGAGCAACTCCTAAGGGCCCGCAACCTCAAAGGGGCCCCTGATGAACCTATGATGACATCATAACTTTAAAAATTTTAATTAATTAGAACATTTATGTTAGTAGCTCTGTTGTATATAGTAATTCATTACTTTGGTTCAACATGACTGGAAGAAATGTCACTGTACATGCCATGTTAATGTTAATATGTACTTGTTATTGTTTTCCATTTTCCTTATCTTTCATCAAATAGATAATTTCATGTGTCTTGTGAAGGTTCAGTTGCAAATGTAATAATTTTTTTACCTGATTCAGAGTTTTGACTGTATATGGCTATACCCTCCAGCAGTCGCTTGAAGTCTTGAACTGCATGTCTAATCTTAGGGGGGCCAGGGGCCCCGAGCAAAATTCTCCTAAGGGTCCCCACTAGCTCCGTTATGCCACTGGTTGTTGGTCTCATCCACCAGGCGTTGTCACGATTCGTTGGGCCACAGTAAAGTGAGCCAATCCAAATACGAACTGTCATCATAAATCAAATGATCAGGTGTGTTTCTTGGTCCGGGTGTTTCATTTGGTATAAAATCCGCATCAACAAATCCCGTGTTGTCATCTTTCCAGACATAACCTGCAGACTCTTTAGCACGCTTTCTGTTCGCACTACTTCCGGAAAGATTATTCTTTCTACGAACACGCTGACGACCACGATTTTGCACTACTGGTTCAAGTTGTTCAACAACAACTTCAGCGTCATTACGATCACAACCTTCCACTTTATTGGAGACGTCTTCTGGGTCGTATTCGCTTTCAAAATCACTTTCGTGTCCGTAGTCAGAATCATTCTCTTCCTCATCGTCGTTGATATCAAGCATGTTCATCACATCTGCATCAGTAAACCTGCCACACTTCATGTTTATGAAATACTTGAAAAGAAACTTCAGTAATGGCCGAAGGAACTTCAAGGAAGTACTGCTTTTAGTTAGCTTGATAGAACATTAGCCAGAGATTGACCAGGCGGGAATCTCAATTTTAATACGAATATTAAGGCCCAGCATAGAATGAGAAACAAAGGCATGGTATGAAGAGTTTAATAGAATCTTACGTTCCGTTGTATACATCAGCTTGATAGAGTTCAAATAAAAGCCAGTCACTGATTGGTCAAAAATCAATCAATTGTGAGATTGTTTATAAACTCGCCAAGGCCGCTATGGCGGCCCAAGGGGTTCAAAGGGTTAAGCGAGAGGTTGGAAAACTACGGAGTACGGAAGCCCAGAAGTGTAATTCCTATTTCCCTATTTCCTCGCATCAAAAAGCTGTATTACCGCTTTTCGTATTTTTATTTCCCTATTTCCTATTTCCAGATATTTCTCAGACAACTTTTCCGTATATTTACCGTACTTCCAGTACGGAAGTCAGAAAGTTATAAACTTTTTAGAACCACGGCTCTCATTTTTAAGGAAACTTCCTTAAACTGGAGAAATTTTGACCTTTCTCAGGAGACTTTTAAGGAAATAGAATTTTTAAGGAATTTTGAGACAGAACTGGGGATCATTTTATTGAAACACTTACTGTATTACAAAAACTGCTGGAATTCAGAACAAT
>JBAHVQ010222385.1:0-10970 GCA_036872915.1 Nanipora kamurai
AAAATAATTTTAATCCGAAGCTATGAAACGGCGCAGAGAAACTAAAAATAAAGAGACTTGGGAAGATTTCGAAAAAAAGAGTAGGGCTTAAACGATCTGGAGGAGAAGATTTAACAAAGAAATCGATGGGAAAATCTCCAAGCGATATCTTCGTGCAACGCATGTCATCTGCTACTGGAAGATTGAAAAATACGAGCCGCTTGAGACTTCGTGCCTTTTGGAGATTATGACGAAGTTTCCATGCAAAACATTAAAGAAGCATGCGAGCAATTTTACAAGGCTCCACCAGGCTCCTGTGACATTTTAGCTTCAGACCGAGGTCCATCGTGCACGAAGATTGAACAAATTAAAGGAAAGAAAGTTTATTTTATTCGCTTTTTACCTCCAACTGACCCTTCCAAATTTGGGGTCGCGAAAGAGGGTGTAAATAAAGAAGGCCATAAAGCAAGATCAACTCCAGTATCGCTTCGCAAGACTACACCGGCTGGAGTGTCTGCAAATGTTAAATCACCACCCACTGTTTACCCGACGTCATGATCTATAAGTGATTTAATGAAGGCTGGTAAACTAGCCAAGCCCCCGAAAACTGCCATTTTAAATCTGGAATATTTTGACGTCAAGAAATGTGGTTGGTTGATGAACAATTACTCTTTTAGTTTAGAAATAAACGAGGAGAAATTTGCCAGTGGTGCGTTTCGCAATGCCTTCCGTGCCAAATGCAAGGATCCCGCGTCTAATTTGAAAGGTGAGTGGGTCATTAAAAAGTACAACGAGGCTTCGATCAGCACCATCCAGGATAATCTAAAATTGACTGTGGAAGGGCATACTCGCAAACAAGTTCAGATTCACTATGTTGCCAGAAACATTACGCAACGTTTTACCTCCAAAGTTCCACCAGAATTCGGGCTATCTTTTTCGTACGGAAAAGTGTTTTATACTGTGCTTGATGACGTACCCGTTACAGTCGAAGAGTATGTCCCTGGAGAATTCATGAAGTATGTGAACAATGATGGACAATGCTTGAATTCTCCCAACGATGAGTCGAAACAATTGTTCGGCAAAGCGGAGTGCCTCTGTCATTTTAGTTACGAATACAGCAAGAAGAAAATGATGCTTTTGGATCTGCAAGGTTCCGGTTATGCTTTATACGACCCAGACATAGCCACAGCTGAGCTTAAGTGATGACCCAGATGACTCAGGGGAATACTATTTCTGCGCTGGGAACTTATCCTCTTTTGGTATCGATGAATTCAAAAAGCAGCACATTTGCAACTGTTTGAAGACCATACAAGTAAATCTGATATTAATATATTGGATTAATGAAACTTTGTCTTTCGCATAAGTAACTTGTTATTTTTATTTCTGAAACTTAACGACCCTTGATTATGGCCGCACATGATGTGAACTGCTGAAATAAGTTGACTGTAAAAACCTCGAATCTAAGATCAGTCTTCCAGTTCGTTACATGTGCATTTTAAGGTCTGATCGATATTAAAGTAATGGCAAGTCGGGCATTAATTTAGTCTTTCTTCCCTAATTGCGTTTTCAACATCTTCGACGTTGGTATCATGCCTTATGTACTTGACATCAAAAAACGCCAGTCTTCTCGCAAGAGTGCTCAAAGACCAGGCATACTGGGGATAATCATGTGCCGCAAAGTCTGGGAATTTCTTTTTTTGATAAATTTCTTGCAACGTGTTTTCTAGATCGTTTTTCAACTGTTCATCGTGCTGCCATTCTGAGTTTCGCATACGACCAGCATCCACCATGTTGTTTTCAATGTTTTGTTTCTGCGAGAATCCGCTGACCAAATGTCTCGCGGGCTAGGAGACGAATAAGCTGCTAATTTTGTTCGAGTTTCATTTTGAGTTTAATGAACAAGCCCAGCGCTCTCATAGGAAATCAAAATGCAAATGAATTTGGTTTTTTTTAAATGTTTCCTATTTTCTTACTGAAATATTTCTAATGTTTTTGTTACTAATTGTACGCAAATATGTTTTCCCTTTTTTTTAAATTTTCTTTCTAAACTTTATTTCAAAACTCTTTTCATATTATTTTTATTAAATATTTCTGGTGAATATTTTAAAATTTTCCATATATTTTTTATTTTATTTTTAAAGTAAGATGGAAATTTACAATTGTTTTCTTATGAGATCAATGGGCCACCATATTACACTGTGCAATTTTTCGTGCAACTTGTGTCGCAATTGCTGCATTTGTTGCGATGCAGTTGCATGGGTAGGGGTGTTACAGTTTGTAATGTTTCTTGCAACTTGTCTCGCAATGCTCAACCCGGAGACGAAGACACTGGAGACGAAGCACGAAGGGATATTTTTATTGGCTGGTCAAACAAAACGTTGTGAGAGAACTGTTCAATGCTTCAAAAATCTGTTGCGACGTTGCCGTAATCGTTGCGAAAAGTAGAACTTGATTCTATTTCGTGCAGCAAGCGTTGCACGAAATGCTTCGAGATTTGATGATTGCAGAGTATATTACACCACGCCATCTCTCGTGCAACTTGCATTGCAGCAAAATTGCGAGACAAGTTTTACGAAAAATTGCATAGCGTAACACTGCCTTACGTCAAGCCACTCCAAGAAAGAAAACATCAGTTAAATTAACACTGATCCAGACACTACAGCTTGTTTACATATCAGAGCACTTCCGCTTCGTTAATTTAGTTAATTTCCTTTGAGCCATCAGAACAGGACGAAATGTCCCTGCCTGTTCTTTTATCATCCTATCTTCAGAGTTGGCAAATCAAAAGTCATATAAATATAAAAAGCGAATAATATAAAATGCGACCACAACGTCAGTGCTTTATACGATCAACAGCCGAGTTGAAAACAACGCAGAACTTGACGTCAAAACTACTTCAAACACAGTGTCTTCGCCACCAGCTCATGACAACTTGGTCAAAACCAATACTTAGCCAAAAACGCTCGAATTTGGTAAATGTATTTTCAGTGGACTCAGTCTTAACAAAAACTAGTTTTAGTGACGTATAACTAAGAAATTTTTAACGGGGTAGCGGCACAAATGAACCTAAGTAACCGCGCAACGTCGAGCAACGAATTTAGAGGGCTTCAAATCCTAAACGAACAATCTTGTATTGCTGAAACAGTGGATGTATGTAAATTCCGATTAAAACTGAAAACAGTAACCTGAAAATTTTATTATAATATTCCACTATTCGTCCACTTACAACGAATCCACAGTAGTAAAAGTTGATAACACAATTTTTTTTTCAGAATACAAACAGAAAGCCATTGGTCATGCTCCACTGTATATTTAGGATTCTCGGACCAAGGGAGATTTTAGCGAGCACGGAAAACATTTGATGAGTTTTCGGGGCGAAAACGCCGTGATCAAATTTATATGGATGCTGACTACGACAATACGTTGTTATACTTAAACAGTTAGAAATATGACCATTCAGAGCGGTAAGAGTCCTCCAACACCGACAAATTAACAGGACAATCGTCTATTAACTCGTGGTACATACTGTTTAGAGGCCTATACCATGTATTGCCTGCAGCAGCGAGGCTGACGTGTTCTTTCTTTTTGTAGTGTTTCGTTTGCGTTCATAAAAATGGCTGTTCCCTTCACTGTGCTTGGAGTTGTACAGTTACTCGCTCTACACCCAGTTTATGTCAGAGGTAAAATCTATACCTTATACACAAGTGTCAGGTTATACGTAGGAGACTGGATGTAGCTGTACAAGTAATGTCAGCATAAAACCTGACGATTTCCCAGCATGCCATTGACGTAATAATAGATAATCCCCGACAGTCAAGGAAGAGTTTGTGGAAGTCCCAAAAGGCGTAGGTCCGCGGCAAATATGCAAAGCTATGCAAAGCCTCTTGGGCTTTGAGATACATTTAATCAGTAATTTCACGGTATTAGTTCTTAATGCCATGATCACCGATTTAATTTGTATTTTTTAAAACTCTTGTCTCGTTTAATGTTGGCTCGTGCATACTTGTTAGGAGAACATTAGAAATTTTCCGTCTTTTGAGGCAATTTAGAGATTCAATACTCTTTGAGAACAGCAAAAACGGAGGTGATCATCGTATTATTACAGAATATATCATCACAAAATTCGTCAAAAATTTTGCAAATTCAGAGTTTGTACAGGCGAGCAATTCTTTTTCAAGGCAAAAGTGCTAATCGTACTTTCGACTCGATCACGAGCTAAAGATAGGTGGAATTTACCAATACTTTTTTTCAGTTGGGGTTGGCAGTTACATTTTAGCACCCATTGCCTAGATGTTTGTTCCGCTGTTTTTTCATTTCCAAAGTGAATTTTTCTCGACGTGGGTACTTCTTTTAAATGGCTAAAATATAGCGTGCCAAACTTTAAAGTGGATATGCTAGTCTTTTAGACTTTTTAGATTTTGGAAGTTCAGTCAATGAAAATAAATTATTCCGATTTTGTTTCTTCAAAAGATTAATTAAAGCTGATTTTTTGCCGCTCAAATCTCTTCAGTGAACAAAAACTTCCGCGCCACTAGAAGGGATTGGGCAAGTGATTTTGACGTCAGTTAAGGTAGATTGTCTATGAAGTGCCCAAGAAAGTCTCAGTTAAATGACTTCACTGCTAGAGTTCAGCTTCCTCTAATAAGGTCTCGATTTGTATATCATCAGAAGTAAAATTTCTCCGTTTTTGCTAAGTTCAACAAAAGGTATATAGAAAACGACAACAGGAATTGAACTGTGAATGGAAATCTTGTTTCTTTACCATTATCTATTAAATTTTTATTGAAAACAAAAGGACTAGATATACACATTAAATCGTAGCCCCACATGTCTAGAATGACAGAAAATGCTTGTGAAAGCGTTTTCGTGCTTTGATTTTATTAATGAAATTATCATTGATTGAACTTTCTTATACTATTCGTAAAGACACAGTAAAGTTCCAAATCAAAGAGTTGGGGCATAGCCCAATTACCAGAAATATTTAGTGGGGGAGGAGGTCTAGAACGCCTAGCCCCTCTTCTTTCCTTCTATTCGGCCGTCCTTGTTGTTAATTCCATTTAGTTTAGTAAATTGTTTATCACTAAATTTTAATTTAGAACACTTTATAATATTTTTCTAATCAAAACTGAAGTAGCTATAGTTTTATTATAATAATACTATGATTACCTCAGTTTTCTTTGCCCTCAAAGGGACATTTAGCCTCTAATATCTCCCGTGTGGACGACGAGGTTGTATTGAAACTCACAGTACCCCAGTTAACGTCAACTTGGTTGTACTAGTAGTAATGCTACATTATAAACTACACTCTTACCCTCCTTCTCCACAAAGGCAAAGCTAGATATGATTCGTTCAATTTATCGCCTGATCTGCTTTCTTATGTCGTATTCTGTCCGAGTTCTTGCGCATGTTCAATGATCAGTATTTGTTGTCTCACACTTTCATTCTTATTTCTTCGGTAATAATATTACAATGTGTATGTGTATATATCACAGAATTTCAATAAACTGGCATTAAATCTCTGTTCTGTTTTGAGTCATTTGGCAAAATTTCTCCGGGTCTAGGGCCCTCTGGAATTTTACTAAACAACCCTTACCTTGCGAGAAGGTTAATTAATATATCTTATTTTATGATATAACTGGAAAATAACGACTTATAAAACACCAGATGTGCTAGATATGTGAAGTATGAAGAAGTATGGTTTTGGTGGTACGGTAATAAATTAGTGGCGTTTTATTGCAAGCGTGATCCGGTTCATGGAACATGTTTGTGATCGAGAAGATGGAAATTTAGTTCTGCTGACCACGTTGGTGAAAGTACACGAAAGGGCAATTTAACTTTCTCCTAAACTGGTGGAAATGGGAAATGTAGAAAGACGAGATGTCGTTAAGTTACTCAAGTCATTATCATCGCAGGAACACATGCTTCTTAGTCAGATTAATATGTGTCATTACCCCTTGAGTAAATTTAACAGGTAAATTCGAAGAAACATTGGATATCTATGGGAAAAATGACCACAGAACATGGAAGTATATACGCAGTTCCTTGTGTTGTTGCACAAGGATCAAACGCATGACCGCTACTTTTCTTGCTTTACGTTAACGATGTCTTAATTATTATTACTGATGATCAACTGAAGTGGGATTAACATATCGATCACGATTGTCGCAAGATATCTAAAAATATTGCATTACTACACAACTAAACAATGTAGACCACTTGTACGGTGGCCCACCGGGGACAATGTCACGAATGAAAAAGGTCATTTACTACATAAAAATCGTTATATAACAAAAACAAAAATTACTACACTCCAGGATAAAACATGACACAATGCGAAACAAACGCAAATCAAATGAAAAGTACGCCGCCAACAAAATAAAAAGCATGCTGCAAATAGAATCGGTAGCACGCTACAAATAAAATCTACAGTACATTGCCATATAGTGAAAAGCAAGCTGCCAATTAAATTGAAAGCGCACTCCCAATAAAATCAACAGTATGCTGTAAATAAGATCAGAATAACACCGCAAACAAGATCAAACGCACACTGCAAATAAAAGTAAAAATCCACGCGCGGAGACGTTCGGTTAGGCTTCAAACCTAATTCTAAGATCACCTTTCGCGGTCTTTTTAAACACGTGTAAATATTCAATATGGCGTCAAGGGAAGTTGGAAGTAGTTCTAGCGACGAGTACCATAGTGAAGCAACTACGCACAATGATTTGCCATATGGGTCCGAGAGAGATATGCTCGGGCGTTACTTCTACAGAGACGTTACGTACAAGGGACCTCACGTGACCCGTCCTACGTCTTAGGCACCACACGTACCCGGCGTTTGGTCGAATCAATGGTAAGAAAGGTTGATCCTCAAGGAGTTGAACAAAGATAGCGCCGTTGTCTTAAGCGAAGGGCATTTGTGTCACTTGGGCTGGTTCGTCGATGGTTATGATAAACCGAAGCCTTTTGGCTTTTCAATTCATGGTTGTGTAGACGGATTTAGTCGACGAATTCTTTGGCTCGGGGGACAGCGCTGGAACAAAAATCCAAGGCTGGTACCAAACTACTTTTTAAAATATGTCAAAGCAGCGCTAGGATTGCCAGTTCGTGTGTACAGCGGTCCTGGCACTGAAAACGGACTGATTGCTGAAATACAGTGCTATTTTCGTGCTCAGGGAGTAGACGAGTAAGGGAGGTTGAAATCTCATAAATACGTTTCAAGTACAAGAAATCAAAAAGTAGAGTGTCAATGGAAGTTCAGGAAGCATCGCTCAAGTTAGTGGATTTCTTTTCGATTTCTTTCACGACCTTGACGAATCTGACATTCTCGATATGTCTTGATAAGATGAAGGAATACTGATAAGATAAAGGAACACTGGAGCTCCCACCGCGTCAGGAAGTCGAAACTTACCGTTGTATCTAGGTGTGCATGGTATAATGTACTTTTTGCCAGAGGAGTTTGGACAAAGTGACTGCTTGCTCGCAGTATCCACAGACTAACTGACAGAAATGGAAAATAGGTTGGAAGGACTGGATTGTAGGGATGATGAAGCTTACCCCTTTTCGAAGAGTATTTTCAATACATCATTGAGAAAAATAATTTATCCCACCCCACAACCACTTTGAAAGCAGGAGTTCTTTTTGACAAGCTGATCCAATTTACAACAAAAATTTCAGCCTAACAATGTACCTATAGGTTTCATGCAGAGGACTTTTAAAAAAATGAAAAACAAAAGGATTGAAAAAAACCGAAAAATGGTTTTGATAATAGGCATGCTGAATATTTTCAATAATAGGCATGCTCAAGCTATTCTATTTAGAAGAACTTTCTGAGTCTCTGACGGGAATCGAACCCGTAACCTTCTGATCGCCGGTGAGATGCTCTAACCATTGAGCTACATGAACTCAGATGTTGAGCAGAATGTGGCCAATTCAACAACTTCCATATTGGCATCTTTGAATGAAGTGATTTTGTTGTTCTCGGGATAATCAGAACTAGCTTCAAAATACTGAATTTTAATTTAGTGAAGTACGTGAATAGGCAACAAAAAAGGTTTTTGGAAGGACTAAGAAAACATTAAACGTAAAATTATATACAACGTCCCGTTTACATCAACTTTTGTTTGAAGAAAAATAGACTTTAGAAGACATCTAAGTGAATAAATTGGCTGCAAACAACATGATCATATTAAATTTCCAACTTACTTGTGGCTTCAGTTTGTGACATTGTTACATTTATTCTATTTTACTTACTAATCCAGACAGGTGGGATATTAAAGAGTCACACTTTTAAAGAGCCAAAAATGCCTGCATTTAATTAGCTAAAATTACGTTAGGCATGAGTAATTGTGATGGAAAATTAAAATTCAATTTTAAATACAATTTATCAAAGCACCTAACTCAATGAATTTGTATGAGAATGGAAACACTTTTATCCAATTAACTCTTGCCATTTCAATAGACGAGTTTGGCCCAAAACGAATTATTAGTAGTCAGAAGAAAATTCAAATAAAGTGTGACCCAAGGCAGTTGTGGATCATGTTTTCCTTTGTTATTTGTCTGGATTACCATGATTCAATGCAAGGACTAAAGTCCTCTATGGTTATCACTGTTCTGGCAAATGTACATCGACACATCATCAACTAAATATGGCCAAATCCAACTGAATCTTTGAGTTGATTCAACCGTAGAACGTATATCCTCCTCTGATGATTTTCAGCAATATCATAAGGCGAAGCAGTTAGACGGCAACGGCATCCTGGTGGACAGCCATGCACAAACGGTACAGAGAATCTTTTGGACTTCAGAACTCTACAAGCAGAGATGTTTTCTTCTAACTACATCAAATGGGGGTAAGAAAGTAGAGAACTGATCCTTTAGATATACATGTACAATTCGGGTCGGCAGATGATTGGGAACTTCTCTTTGAGGCAGAGGTTGCATCTTTTGCTGGAACTGTTGTAAGGTCGGCTGGATGAAATGATGCGCCAAGAGGTGGTGTGGTCAATGTTGTTGTCTTTAAGGTTCCATATGTGTTTGCTGAGCTCGGTTGAGTTTCTGTGCTTTGCGTGCCGGAATGAAGCAGTGTGATTCCTGTATCTTGTCTTGAAGTCGTTTTCTGTAAGTCCGATGTACGTTTCGGTAGTGTTATTGTCCATGCGTTTGACGGTTGCTTGGTAGATGATGGATGATTGTAGGCAGTTTCCGTTGAGTGGGCTCTCTTAATTGATGATGAAAATGACGAAGAAATTAACGTATTATCCCAAAATCAATTGTCTAAGAATGAAAATCAACCAGAACCATCGAAGCGTGCTCTCAGATCCAATCAAGACAAAAGACGTGATTATTCTGAATCTACAACACAACAGGCAGTCAACGGCCAAAATCTAGGCAATGACAACGAGAAAGCCCAGGACCTTTGCAAATCTTCGCGTGTTGGTCAGATGAGAGTTGCTGTATTGGGTGATTCTATGCCGAAACATATAAACGCTAGGAAGATCCAACAAGGACTACAACACAAAGTCGTTATTAAAACATTTCCTGGTGCAAGAGTGAAAGAAATGAACCACTATGTTAAACCAATTCTAGTTACTACACCAAACAAGCTAATCTTGCACGTTGGAACTAATGACTTACAAAGAACGACGACAGATGAACTGCTGATGGAAGTACGAAAGCTTGGAGAGCGTATTACTCAGGAAAACAGGGATATAGAATTAGTTCTGTCGGAAATCATAACGAGAGACGATGAAAAGTCATTGATTGATAAGGTAAACGAATATAACAAGGGATTAGCCCAACTATGTAAGGAACAAAACTGGTGTCTTATCAAGCATAACAATATTGGAAAAAACCATTTAAATGGCTACGGTTTGCATTTAGATAAACAGGGTACAGCAGTTTTAGCGAAGAATATAAAACAATTTCTGTATAAGAATTGACTAACTGGCATAGACCTTTCCGATAGTCCAGTAGGCTGCACTTCAAAGAAAAGCCCAAAAATTCTCTCCCACAATAATTTGACTTACCCTAAATTAAAAGGTTTTAAAATTGGTCACCTAAATACAACTAGTTTGCCAAAACATATAGATGAACTTAAACTGCTAATGAAGGAGATTTCATTTGACATATTGTGCATAAACGAAACTAGATTAGACGATACAATAAATGATATTATTATATACCAATAGTCAAAGTCCCTTTTTCTAGTGTTTCATTGATCGAGAGCGTATCACGTGAGAGAGACCAAATTAGGCTATCTCCCTCGCAACAGCACGAGAAGGAAACAATACGTTATCGACCGGGAAATAACGAACAAAATCACGTGCGCCATCACGTGAAGACACGACCTTTGGACGACCTTAAAAGCAACAATAAAAGATTTCATGTTTTTACGTTCACTTGTTCTTTACTTTGTTTCTTTGCTTTTGTTCCTCGAACACCGTTGTTGCCCTCGGCTTTGCCTCGGGCAACAACGGCGGTCTCGGGGCCACAAAACACACTGTTTCCCTCGGACCCAGTAAATAAATGATAAATATTATCAGAGTCCCAGGTTATGATATTGTAAGACGAGACCGAAATCGAAATGGCGGCGGTGTTGCAATTTATATAAGAAGTATTATTAATTATAAAAATCACATTGAATTTATTCCAGACAACTTAGAATCTATTTGTCTCGAAATTCAAAAACCTAAAACAAAACCAATTTTAATTGTCACATGGTATCGCCCACCAGACTCTGATAATGGTATATTAAACGATTTCGAAATGCTACTGAAAAAACTTGATGATACAAATATTGATCTTATCATCACTAGTGACCTAAATTGTGACATGATGGCCAAACATCCTACCCATCACACGAAAAGGCTATGTAACCTGATAAACGAATTCCAGTTGAAGCAACATATTACAAGTCCGACTAGAATAAAGCCAACATCTAAAACATTAATTGACATAATAATGACCAAAGCTAGCGATACTAAAATTATTGA